>JAVQJF010129759.1:0-41690 GCA_036023855.1 Gadopsis marmoratus
CCCCCCCCCCCCCCCCCCCCCCCCCCCCCCCCCCCCCCCCCCCCCAGCGAATCACAGATAACATGCAAAGTCTCACGAAAAGGTGAGATTTGAGGTCAGTTCACGGATGCGGTTTTCCCTGCTCAGTTTCTTCAGTTTCATCCTGCGGTTCTGAAACCAGATCTTGACCTGCCTGTCGGTCAGGTTGACGCTCCTGCTGATCTCTAGGCGGCGCTCTCGGGTCAGATACATATTGAACAGAAACTCCTTCTCCAACTCCAAGGTCTGGTGCTTCGTGTAGGGACATCTTTTCTTTCTCCCACTCTTCGCGGTCAACCAGTTGCTCGTCGGCGTGTCGCTCTTGTAGTCTGCAAACATTCAAGTCAAGAGACACGTCAGGAAGTGCTTCAGCCCGAGCCAGGTCTCACCTGCTGCTTTGGATTCTACCTCTGGGAAATAAATGCTTTCCCAGAATAATTAAATGCAGGGGGTGTTATTAGTCACGTACATGCCACCACTAATAAAATAGAAATTAAATGAACCCCCAGCTGATCAAAGCGCGCACCAGGAACACATCTGTATACAGCTTGAGACACGTTATCAAAAAAAGACAGTCTATTAATTTCACAAGAGCTTAAAATGCATTAACATCCTTTGGTTAAATTGTTGCAATTATAAACTTTAAATGTTTTAATTGAATCCAATGATTTTGTGATGTTAAAGATGCACAATCAGCTGAGCTACTGAAGTGATTCAATTTTGCATTTATGCAACGCATATGGCAATCTCAGTAGCAGTTTGTTCAATTCTTAGTTTCTAAAATACCGTGCAACATGCCCGAATTTAAAGCAGCAGACTGAAATTATATATATGTTTTAAAATGCATATTTGAATTCAAACACGAGGACAGAGAGCAGCAAGGTCTGCATGCTGCATGGTAAAACCATTCTCTGTTGCTTACTACTGCAACCTGAGGAAGTCTCTCATTAAACATTACGACTTTAGGGTTGTTTGTGTTTTATACTTGGTTTTATGGTGCTGGAGCCTTCTCAGCACTGCAGCGCACCAAGATGAAAGCGATCATAGCCAACCCACCTTTCCCTTCTTTCTGCAGCAGCTCAGGGCTGGATACAGAGGCTTCCAGGGAGCAGTTCTTCTCCCCCGTGCTGGACTTGGGATCCGGGCTTTCTGCGGGTACCGGTGTCCTTGAGGTCTCGGGGTTTTGCGGGACGTCCTCGCTTTTCTTTTCCACCTCTGCGAAATTTGAAGACGCCGAGGAGGACTGCGGTTTCGGGGTGACCCGGCTGAGTTGCAGGAGGGTTGGGTTTGGACTCGGCGGCTCATTGCAGTAGCTTTCCTGATGCTTCCCGTTCGCATAAGTTTGGCTCAGTCTGAAGTAGCCCGGGAGCGGGATCTCGGGGCCATCGACAGGACAAGGCTCGGGAATGGCGTTAGAATATGCGGGGACCTCGGACGAGCTGACTTTCTGTACTCTCTTATCGGAGTACATGCAGCAGTTACTCTCTTCCTTTATGCTCTGTGAAAATGTACAGTTTGACATCTGACTGGAGGACTCTATTCTGCAGGGTCGGCTCGGATCGATCCAGTTATCTATTTGAGGTATGTACGAGTGGACATTCATGCCCATATTTTGGTGGTTGACCTCCCCTCTTTTGCCGAAAGACGGCAGGAGTCCACAGGTTTGCATTCCGTAAGTTCCCATTTCTGAGCCGGACGGCATGTACATGTTGCTGCCGGAGTAAAAGCTGTCTGTCCTGCAAGCACCAATTAAAGAGTCCACTAAAAATGTATTTGCCGCAGGAGAGCTACTGGGAAAGGACATTTTGGGGGGTTACGGTCTTTAGAGGAGAGAGATGTCCTTTGTAAGCTGACATATCTAGGAAAAACAATCTCCGTGTAAGTCAGGATGCCTCGCCGACCACATGACAAGCCCACCAATGAGATTTGAAAATGGCCTTGAGACGCAGCCTCCTCTCCTCCTGCGCGCGCACGTGCACGCACACGCGCTCCCGTACTGCGGATACAGACGTGGTCAACAGCGACACCTACAACGCGGACTTGAAATTGGTTTACAGACTCACGCAGGCATGCAGGGGCATCGCGAGAGGCTGGACAGCAAATGTGAAACAATCCCATAAAAAAAAAAAAAAAAAAACAAGAAAGAAAGAAATGAGATTTTCATTTGGATCTTAACTGTTCAAACATCCGAAGCTGTGTGGAGGCGATTTTAAGGTGTAAAATGGTTCAAATGAAATGTTTCTTTGTGTGAGAGACCAACTGAAGAGAGGGCGAGTGTGTGTGTGTGTGTGTGTGTGTGTGTGTAAAATGCTGCCCACATCATGGCGCATAGGCGACAACTGCAGACTATTGGACAGAATGTAACCATCTCCATTGAATGTAATGCTGTTTTTACATGACTCCAAGCCCACCAACGACAGAGCCCACGCCAACTGCATCTGCATATATTTCACTGTTTTGAATATCTTTGAATTTAAATAAGAATGGCAGACAAAGGAATAAAGATGACAGATTGTAAATATACCGTTTGCTCTGACAGTCTTTCATTAATTCAGGGTTTGAAGTGTGTTTTATTTTTTCCTGTTGCAGCAAACCCTTCGATATAAATAAAGGGAAGTCAGCATTAAAATAAGGAGTGTATAATGTGGGTACATCACTAAATTAGAAGCTCTGAAAGCATGAAGGTCACACTGCAAGGCTTTATGTTTCAAATAAAATTCCACGTAAGACAGATAGAAAATGGTCCTTTATTATTTGCACAGATTATTAAGCACAATGTCTTTATGTCACATGGATTTTTCGATGTTCGAACGCAAAGTTACAAAATAAAATCCTGCAGGAGGTGGCGGTGAACAGTCTGGGGGTTATTTGCTGAGGTTTGCATTGTTTTGTTTTTGTCTGCAAGGAATGCAAATGTGTGCAAGGTAAACCGCCTGTTAATGTGTGTGTGTTTGGGGGGGGGGGGGGTAACACTGTTTACCTGAAAATATCCATCGATCAAAAATCTGAACTCAGGCCACAATAATTGTAATGATCCTACAGGTCGGTAGAAATAAACCAAACAGTCAATGCGGCTTGAAATAATTATTTCTTTGGTATTAATGAGACGAGCTTTAAATAATCGTACCACTTTTCTTGTTCAAGGCTCTTATTTACAGTTGGCTGTAAATGAGCATGGGAAGAATGAAAATAATGTCAACATCGCAGGTGGGTGTAGAATATACATTCATCGTTCTACCACAATCTGATATTTTATAAAAGACAAACATTTATCCGAGAGCCTTGACATTTCACTTTTGTTTTAAACGTGTTTCTAATAATTACAACTGCTCAACGATAACACTGGGCTATTTTACAGACCCTGTGACGCACTGAACTGAAATAATACTGTTTAATATGGGAGTTTATTAATCAACAAATCATACACGTACAAAATATACACAAGAAACCGTAAGGAAGGACAAAGAAATTGGACATCGGGGTGACGTGGTTAATTACCAAGATATCCACCGATATTTAAAACAAGGTAAAGCATACACAGTAACACATTACGGTAGAGTTACTCGGAAAAAAAAAAAGGGACAGACATTGTTGTAGTTTCAGTCAAAACAGAAAGCTTGAAACTACAACAAGTGTGTCTTTTATTTGGAGTTACTCAGATTTTTAAAGCACATAGCCAGACGCAGATAAACAATTAAATAACAGTTGTGCAGCTGCAAATTCAAATTACATGAAACGTTAAACACACTGGTGTCAATAACACACATGTGGAGGCTGCTGAGATTTCAGTGCGGCCTTCAGGTAAAAAGACTGAAGTCTGTATTTTTAAAGTTCAGATGACGAAGACGGTAGATTTTCATTTTGTTTGTCTTTTCAAAACACTTGAACATGACTTGTAAGTGTAATTGCCGCCTGGAGGACAAGATGTGCATAAATTAAATCAGGGCACCGGGTGGAAATCTCACGTGTGTGTAAGATTAGCTGCATGTGCTTTTATTTCCTCGACAGAAACTGTAACCTGTACCGTCGAATGGTTTGATGGAAGAAGAAAAGTAAACAAGTGATTTTGGACATTTTAAAATAATTTCAATTTTCTTTTTATTTCTGTGGAAAATACGACATAATTCCGGATGCAGTTAGAATGAAAAGCAAAAATCTAAGCAAAGCCTGCGTCGAACGGATTATTCCTCCACTGAGTGATTTTCATGATGTTAAATTTGGCTGAACTCTGCATCTCCACTGGCAGCCAGAGCTGCAAGTCTGCCCTCATGTGGATACGCAGAGAAGCAAAGTGAAACACCCTACACAGTTGGTAATGCAATTTTCACTGTAGGATATGATGACAACCCAATCAAACGCTTAATGAAATCTCGAGTTTCTAATAGCCTTTTTGGGAAATAACTGCAGATGTGATAAATGAAATAAACATTAAGGCCTCTCCAACCTTTATTTTCTTCCTTCGTTCATAAAAGACGCTGAAACAAGGGGTGTAATTGTTGCTGCAAAGACCCAAAGTGAAAATAATCCCCCACTGGCGTCACGTGAATTACCAATAAAGCGACTGCTGGTGGGGAATCAATGAATTTATTTACTGCATCCCTTGGTTACAAAGATAGCACAGAAACACACATTACTGAGGTAAAGCATGGCACTCGGATGATTTCACGTCATGTAAAGCCAGGCTGGGCTTAATGTCTAGTGGAGCTGCACAAAGGTGGAAGCTTTTCACCTGCATTCATTAAAGATGGAAACGCGACTTCTACACAACAACTGCAAATTCCTCTCCCTATGCTGCAGATTTAGGGGCGTCAAAGCCACATTTCGCCTATACTGAGAAGACTAGAAAGGCAGATAAACTTGAAATGTACCTATGCTTTCATATGGCGGTCCTTGTTGGAATATCCTCCAGTGTCTTCCAGCGAACATTAGTAACATTAGATGTGAGAAGGAGCTACACGTGGACGGGATGCGCAGGAATATAGAATTCTTTAAACATTTGTAGCCTGGAGCGACAGCACTTTGAGGCCGGATAGAGAAGCAGTGCTCTTGTGGTCTGGGGGTTGGGACACCAAAGTCCAATAGCCCCCTATTTAGACATTTACTGCTACGTTTATTATACTGTCTAGACGGTTCAAGGTTTAGTAAACTGTTTGAAAACTAAAAAGGAAATAACGGCAGCATTCAGGCCTGCAAGCGCCACATTTGTCCAAATGATTAATCTTTCGGAAAAATGCCCCCTTTCCTCGTGTTATTTTTTTTTTAGTACTTGGTTAAGTTCATGTGACAAGTTCCGTGACTGATGCAACATTTTGTCGTGTCGACTGTGTTTCACACCACAACGTGCGTTTCATGCGTCTTTATATAAATGGACATTACACAGGGAGGAACAGCCTGCACATATATTTTCATATAAACATTTTCAAAAGCACAGCTCGCATTTCTGCTGAAATGTGTTGATAGTAACGCGCAAAATATGTGAACACCAATAAATTAAGGCAGAAATTGCATGAAATATGGCATCTGTGTTTTCCACATGCCAGGTTTCTGTAAAAAAGAAAAAAAAAGAAAAATCAAAGGTTTAAAACAGGATGAGACCGGTTCAAATATGCAGAGGGGCCTTTGAAACATGTGTGTTTAGCTCCCATTTTACTGTGTGTGTGTGTGTGTGTGTGTGTGTGTGTGTGTGCACCACTATGTCAGGTTTCAGAATAAAGGATTCCCAGTGAAATACTGTAGGCGGTCGCGGTTCAGCTTTTTCTCTTTCATTCTTCTATTTTGAAACCAAATCTTCACCTGCCGATCGGACAGGTTTAACATCCTGGACAGCTGAAGCCGCTTCTCTTTGTTAATGTACACGTTGAAGAAAAACTCTCGTTCAAGTTCTCGGATCTGGTATTTGGAGTAAGGACACCTCTTCTTCCTGGACTTGGTTGATGAACCTGCACAAGGAGAGAGACAACGTGGAGGGTTAGACAAAGCAGGTTTCTCTCAATATTGAAGATCAAATCAGAAATTGTGAACTCCAGTTCAGTTAACAGGTTGACAAAAACGCACGCATTTATTTATTTATTTCTGCACAAAGGCCCTCTGTGATACACACACGAACATTAAAATTAGCTGACGTTGATTTCTATGAATATAACGCTGTTGTATGAAGGAAGACTATCACAATATATCCTGCACGTTGTTTAGACTTGCTCTATTTTAACAAGTGCTATGATATAGCGCTATATAAATAAATATTAACTGAACATTAGCTGAACGTGTTACCTGCACAACATTGTCTACAAGGCTTTTCCAATTTCTATGAATTCCCCCTCAATACAAATCAATTCCAGCAACGCAGTATTGTTACTAGACACAAGGCAACCTTTAAAAGTATGGTTACTTAACCGCTTCCCATTGTAAATTTCTTTACAGCCGTAAACTGAATCTTATAGGGATATAAAAGCCTTTGCATGCTTATAAAAAAAAGAGGCACCTAACCTCGGACTCGGCACAGGCCGGACGCTACGCCGTTTAACCTGCACACTTTATACCCAGAACACAAAGAGGACAGCAGCGACTTACTCTGGTGGTTCTGGTCGCCGCAGACGGAGGACGAGTCCTCGTCGCCGCTGCCGCTCGGCTCAGCTCCGTGCTGGTCTAGTTTGGTCAAAGCCTGATTGTGGCTCGCAGCGTCTCCGGGAGCGGCAGAGTCTGTCTTTTGTTTGGGGAGCTCCGCGGTGGGCTTGTCCGAGTTGGCAGCGTCCAGAAACTGGTCGAAGCCCTGGGGAAGGACCCCGTTTCGACCGACGCTGGTGAAGAAATTGCACGGCGAGCTCGTGCCGCCGTGGGGCCCGTACAAGGACTCGTTTTTGAATATGACATCCGCCCTGCTGCCGCCGGAGGACTGGATCAGGTCCCGATGCATCATCTCGTCCGCCGAGTAGTAGGACGCGTAATTGCCCCTGTAGTGCCATTTGCTGGGATGGTCCAGTCCGTAATCCCTGAAAGCGACTTCCCGAACAGGTTGGACTTGGGCTATGTTGGGAGAATAGGGGAAATTAATCTGACACGAAGTGGTCTGCGGCAGAAAGGAGGAGACTGATGTAAAATCGGGCGTCGAAACGTAATAAGTGCAGCTCGGTAAATACATATTTGACGCGCAGCTGCGATCGTCGTATTCCGTCATATCTCTCCTTCCCTTGTCCCCTTCGCAGCGGAGGAAAGGACTCGGCAGCTTTTGGCGGCGTTAAACTTTGTCCATCTATAGCGCCACATGCGCGCGGAAAGACCCCGCCAGGGAGAAAAAATCGAGAGCGCAGGCAGACCTGGAATACATCTTGATCGATTCTTGAGGTAATTGTGTCATGTGATCCGGCCAAGAAATTACCATACATCAATATCAGTCATTAAAAACTGTCCGGAGAAACTCATGTGAGCGCGTGCGAGAGCCTTCATTGGCTCCCGGGCTGCAGAGGAAACTCCTCTCCAGCCTCCTTTTGCCCTATAGCTCACGGAAAGAGACAGACATTTGTGAACCACCCGCTGGAATATTTAATTGAAAGCTTTTGCAGCAACACCACCACCACCACCATCATCATCGTCGTCGTGTAATGACCAGCCGCACACGCAAACCGTCAATACATTTGCGCACTTTAGAGAAGGCGCCGTGTGCCTTTGTAGCAACAGTTAGGTGTGGATGCACCGAAGCTGACCTCCGTGTTTAATGCACAAGTCGAGGAGAGAGGAGAGGAGCGGCGAGGAACCCCCCCCCCCCCCCAAAGGCCACCGTGCCCTGCACAGTTACAGCAGAAGCCTACAGGATTGGATGCGACTCACGAGCGGCTCATTAAGTCAGCGTTTTAATGCAAATAATTTTATGGCTTCATTGCGTGTAATCACTGTGCAGCATGGTGGTCGGAGGATGTTTAAATACACGAACAAACGCAGCAGGGAAAAAAACATTTGAATTCATTATCAGACACCGTCCCCTCGGCCTGCAGCACGGTGCAGCAACAAAACAGCCAAAGACCACGAAACTACTGCGCTACACTTTCAATCAGAGTCGTATACATTTCCATGTGTGCCTCAACTTCAGTCGGTTTGTATTTAATGTTAAAAACATGAAATTTGCTGCTTGGGTTTTCATTTGTTACACCTTAATAGTAAATGCAGATGAGCGTGTGGAAACAGCCACATGAAGCAGCCCACGGTCTGCTATTGCAAACGCAGAAAGGTTGACTTTGGATGCCACAAACACATAAGCTAAGTCAATTTGCAAGCACGAGTCACTAAGTACATTCAGCATGGCCAAGTCCACAACAACTGGCTTTGACCGTATGTGGTCTAGGTTGATGTCCAGCAAGCATTCACCAACAAGCCTCTGCACCCAAATCACTGTATTGCAGGAAGGCAGCGCCATGTCTGCAGGGTGCAGGCCCTCTTCTCGGTGGGAGCACGAAGATACACTGGTTAACGCAGACCACATGTTTTCAAGCCTCGATCGATATTTTGTTTCCCTCCCGAGTGTGATTTTGGTGTTCATTAATCGCAAGAAATTTAAAAAGGACAAAGAAAAGGGAGCACATAATAGTTTTTGCAGGCCTGACGCTGAACACAAGAATGACCATTCAAAATTATGACGTTCCGGGAGAAATGCAGCTCTAAATCGAAGGCTAGGTTTTCTTTTAGTGAGAGGACAAGTAGATTCAAGCCTGAAGGTCACACGCAATGTGGAAGAAACTTAAATGCGACTGGGTTTATTGTCATTGAGGGTACAATGCGCTCTGTGCTCGGTGTCTCCGTTGAAACCCCTTCAGGCAATTAACATGCAAAACAACATTTGCGTTCATCTTTACAGAAATTGGGTAAAAATTGGACATTTCTGAACAAACTAATTCACCCGACGTGCAGCTTAAAGTGCGCAAAAGACAACCGCCTTTACGCGTCGCCAACAAATCAACAGTATGGCAGTGAAACGTTAAAGAACGTGACGATCAGACTGAATCACGTTAAGTTCTCTGACAGACAAAAAGTTAACGAGACCTGTTGCTCGTCACGTGTGTGACTGTTTCTGTTCGGTTGTTGCTTTTATCGTCTCCATTTATCTGTTGTGGAGCATTTTGAAATTTGGATTTATTATTGGAAATATTTTATTAGCATTATTATAGTCATTGGGTGACTAAATCCCTTGTGCGCTTTTGCACTAGAATAATGCGCAAAGTTTAATGATCTGAACTTAACCGACACGAATCTATAAATGCGCGCAGCAGAAACAGATTACTTACATTTTTACTTCAACATATCGGATCACAGGTTGCACTGCAGGCTGAGGGACCAAACTTGAATTCAACTTATATTCGTGCTATTGAGCCAGTTTTTTGTTGTTGTTGTGCATAATATTAACTGGAACACTTTCTACCAGATATATATGTATGGGAAGCTACCTCAAATTGTAAAAATAGAGATTTAGTTCAGCAAATTTCTGTATCCTCACAAAGAAGTTGTCCTAAAATAGTGGGGAAGTAGCAATTCGCAGCCTACTAACTTGACCTTAACTTTGTTATGGCGCCCCCTCCATCTTATGCAGCCTGAGCTGTATGAGGCTGCCGGGCTGCGTTTGGCAGTAAAGCAATAAAATAACAAATGCTGAAGGAAAACGTTGCGTATCGGAGGCATAGAAAACTCTATAGTCGCTCAAAACAGTCTGAGCAATAAAAAGCTAATATAGTAGGTGAAACGTGTTGTGTGGGAAAGGAGTTTAAGCCCAGACAGACAGACAGACAGACCTCGAGCTGGAAACACAACAGGCCTGCAGCACGCGCATGTATGGGTGCAGATAGTGTGCAAAATACAGGGGGGGGGGCGGGAAACCCATCACTAATGGAGGAACCATCTCTTCACGTTTCATCACAGGTTACTGGGTTGGAAATGTTTGATTTTCATGAACCTTTAATGCCACTGCAACCGTGGTGTTCTGCAGTGATGATCACGTGGTGATGGGATGGTCCATTAATAGATTCACTCATGTGATGTTCCATGTTGGTCCGTTATTGGTAAATCCTACAGCTGCAGCCTGATCCTCTGCCTTCACATGCAGACTGACCACGTTTGACCCACTAAGCTTAAACGGTGTCAGTTCGTTGCGTCAACGTGAAGATGCCCATAAAGCGTTTCGGCCAATCTAAACAACGCCCCTGTCAGATATTCCCACACCGGCAAGATCCGCTTTTAACGCGAAGAAGTGATCCAGTTTTTGACGTAAAACGCATATCAATGAGAAATTTAAAGGATGCCGTTTTACGCCAGATCAGTTTGCTCAAAGGCACAGTAACCCGCTGAGATGTGGAGGTTTTGAATGTGGGCTATGAGCTGCTGCGTTGTATATTTACTGTGAGCAAGAATTACGAGTCTGCACTGGGCAGGAAAGCTAAAGAGGCACAGCAGAACGCGTGGCTCACACCGAAGAAAACACAAATCTAAGTAAAGTAAATTGATGGTAAACCCAGGTGAAGTACTATTTAGAAGTATTTTCTAGCGAATTTACAACAAAAAGTTAAGGTGGATGAGTAGGAGAATGTATTATTGGTACTATAATATAAAATAGCTGAATATATTTGAATTCTTTTTCTGAAGCTGCATGATGAAGGCAGACATTTACAAACAGGGGTGGCGGAATGTTGGGACGTTTCACTTTAAACATGTGTTTAAAGTGTTTGTGTATAAAGGCAACGACCACTTTCCTTCACTGCGCCAATGTATAAAGTGAGCAGCGTTGCCTTCATGTGCGGTGACAGGTAACAACTCTGGCACGCTGGACTTTCCAAGACAAAAAACACAGGTCTCCTAAATAAATCCTCTACACTTCTATTTTAAAATTAGAAAGACATGGTGGAAGAGGTGCAGAAAGAGTGAATGATCGCGAATGCATTATGTTAACATGACGGCTATAGGTTAATCCCGCCGTTCAATATATTTACTAATAATTACAAATAATCCGCATGATGCACAACAACATGTCTACAAGTCATTTAAGAATCGTCTTTATTAACAAATGTATTCATCTGCAGTTTGTGTCCATTTTACAAAAACGCTCGTCTCGTGATTAAAACGATGGTTTGTCTCCTGCGTATCTGCATGATTTCGAACATGCTTCTTGGAATTATTCAAATACTGGTTCAAAATTCTTTCATTAAATATGTATTTATAAAGATGGGATCTACAGAACAAAGAACGCCCATCTCATCTGTGACCGTGCAGGACAGCAACACATCAGGTCTGACAACAACAATCGGTTTTATTTAATAGTTTTAATGTGGTTTGAACCAACAACTTCAGAATGTTTTGCAGGAAAACAACTTCAGCACTAAATGCGGCGCAAATCTTTTCCTCCACAGGAAGATTTTGGATGTGGACGCGGCCATATGGGGGGAAAAAGCAACGTGGCTTTTCTTATTTAATCAGACTTACAATAAATTTGAGGGGAAATCAGGCATTTAATTGAACAACAGCAATTAGGAAATAGACATGCAATTATAATATTTCGCAATACTGACTTTAGTTCATGTTTTGTCCGTCCGTAAACATGAACTTGACTGTTTGCTTCCACATAAGAAAAGGGCCTCACTGCATGCGCAGGCCATCATACGAAATACACACAAACATAGAACCACAATCCTGTTAAAAACAGGTCCGTTTACTTGGAGTGGATGATCAACAATTAGGTGTAAAAAGGTTTATTATTCGCGGCTGTAGGCCAACCAGGAGCCAGGGACTCCTGCACATCTGGAGAATCTCAAAATCAGAAATGACCAAACTGGATGGAATCTTGTTGCATCTTGATCTGCAATGCGGTATTTTCTGGGGGTTTTTTTTATTTTTTTTAAATGACCATTACTCTAATTGAAGTTGTTGCACTTGATAAACTAACACTGCGAGAGGAATATAAACATTTTATACATATTTAAATAGTCCATGCCACAAACCGAGAGGGCAGGCGATGTGCTGCAGCATTCAGAGTACAACGCCGCATATTGTGCTGCTGGTCACGATCAAGTCCAAAGGTCATCAGTACGTGGAGAAAGCGTGCTCGCGCATCATCAGTCGCTTCTTCTTCATTCTCCGGTTCTGAAACCATATCTTCACCTGTTGGTCGCTCAGGTCCAGTCTGTCCGACAACTCTTTTCGCTTCTGTCTGTTGATGAATTCATTCATCAGAAATTCATTCTCAAGTTCAGCCAGCTGGGGCTTCGAGTAAGGCTTTCTCTTCTTTCTGGTTTTCACTTGTGACGAGCACCACGGGGCACCTGGAAGGGGGCAGACGCAGGAACAGGTTTCATACTTCAAAATTAACACCAACTTCAGCCACAGTGGTATGAACTGAAATTACTGCTCCCAACTGCACCGCTTTTAGTGAAACGCCTGCGGTAGGAAAACGGGGCTAAAATTAACACGAATCCCATACACAGAAGCCTCTATAATAATATTATGGGAATATTAAAATAACGCTGCCTCAGGAGATATAAACACACCATAAAAATTGTCGTATGAACTCATTACATGTCACACAAACTACAAGGCCTCCGTTTAACTCCTAACATTTGCCACTGGAAATGGATTCGCCTTCTATAATTATGTGACAGGACATAAACAGAATCGGACACAGTAGCAAGAAGCACAGATCTACTTATAGTCTCTGTTCTGTTAAACAGCTGGAAATGCTGTTCGGAAAACCTGAAGCAACAAAATAGTGTCAAATATAAAAATAGGCTACTTAACCTTCTGCAAACGTCATCCTGGAGCATGTGTGACTTGACGATGGCTGAACGGGATTCTGGTTTTGCTTGGTGCCGTTCCCACCTAACGGTCCTGCTGAGTCCGGATCAAGCTGGGTCGCAGTACTGTGAGACCGGCTGTCCAGATCCGAGTAGCCGCGGTTGCTGGCGGCCCCGTGCTCCCCTGCGTAAACCTCGTCTTGTCCGCCAGACTCCGGAGTCTTGTGGCCCGTGTTCTGGAAGCATCGAGCCGACGGCTCCAAATGCGCCTTGACGTGGCCGCCGGAGGAGCTGGGATTTATAGACACCGAGTTGGACAGAAACGGCGGACAGTAGCCTCCGAAGGCGCGGCTCTGTGGCGCTGCTGCCGGTCCGGACGTGCACGAACTTGAGGAAGTCCACGGGAGCGTGCACACCTCTCGCCTATTGTAAGGGATCTGATGCAGCCCGGGTATGTGGGCTCCATTACCCCGCAGGTTGGAGAAATACAGCGACTCGGGGGGCGCAAAATTCAACAGCGAACCAACATAGCCGGGATTTAAAGGATTCCGCTCACACATTTCCATTGAGCTCCCCTCAAACGCTTCTTGCAAGCCTTTTAGCAACTCCTGAAGAATAAAGGGTAGGTAATTGTTGATTTGTTAATACGGCGTCACGTGATATGCAAAGTGTTGTTCCGCCCCACCCTTGCTCTCAGCACTGCAAAGCAAAATACTCCATGAGGAAATATTTTGGTTTTGGGTGGGTGGGGGATAAAGCTCGGCCCTAACCATCTGTGTAGGAATGTTTGAAGAATATTTGGCTAATGTCGATTTCTGTGTCAAGAGCTCTCATTCGAAAGCACGTATGAATGCCAAGGTGACCGGACTGACCCATATAGTACATAAGGGTAAAGCCAGGGCCTTAAACGCACCACAGGAGACAACCGACGATGCACGCCCGCATCCATGGCTTCATGAAATACATCAGTGCAGAATTATTATTATACAGTAAATATACAGAGTCATTTGGGGATATAACGTTCAAAATGTTTTCTTGCAAGACAAAAACTACAATCCACCAATGACAGTAAAAATTGTTCAAACATGTAAGCTATACCAGCCACTTCACAATTAAGTACAAAAGATATATACATATATGATAGATGTTGAGATGACAGATGAATAATAATGTAGCAGTATAAGCCTCAAAGATAACATCCATTGAGGACCATTGTATTATGGTTACATTATATAAGTACATCTTCCGGTCACTCCCTTGTAAACAATGTAGCTTTTATTGAGGTTTGGCAGCCTTGGATTAGTTTCAAAACCCTGCAGGTTTCTATATGTAGTATATTTAATTCTCATATTTTTAAGGCTATATCTAAAATAAATTTAACCTGCGATTGCAGTTTAGGTTGATAGTCCAAGAAGGTTTTCCATTTGTCGAAGTGAAGAAAAAGGACAATTACAACAGTCATCTCTGTATCACAGCTTCAGAATGGCACCACTACTGCAGTTAGCTCTCCACTCAAAGGTTAGCACCTTCAAATACACTGCAAGAGAATGAGAATCAGCTTTAATGGCCACGTATGTGTAGACATACAAGGACAGCCAAGCTGAACACACATATATACACACACACAGATATACTATATATACACACAAAAATAATTAAAATAAATAAATATTTAAATATTTACATGTGTAGAGAAAGATCTGTAAAGGTCGGTTACATTGAAATTTTCGGTTACGTTTAAATTGCAAATACTGCATAAATGTAGTAATGTAAGTTTAAGTGGATATTTAGTGTACCAATACTGTCAGTGCTGTAATAAATACAGTTATAAATTCTTCATATGGAGACTTAATATGCCTCAAAACTGTAGAATTGTTTTAAATCAGCATTAATATATTCTACAATAACCTACTACATCTGCTCGGCCACTCGGAATAAAATTAAAAATACTAATACCAGGCCTTCATTAGGATTAAGACGTGTGTGGGGAATCCTTATGACTAAAATTGTCCACCGTCAAACGGGCACATTTAATTCCTTGAAATGAAAAACACAACCTAAAGAGATTCTACTGATGTTTAAATTAGGCATGTTTGGGGTTTGAACCAGTCAACTACCTCAAAATCATTTTGTTAAGCGATCTCATTTGAGTAGTTGCGGCTGTAATCCAATAGGTGGCAGCAGAGGTTCACAGTTTGCCTTCATGCTGTCTGTTCAATGTTTGTCAGTTGCTTAATTCGACATCATCTGCGTCCGTCGTCACTGGAGCAACGTTACTGCTTAGAATCGCACTATAAGACAAGCAGCCTATGAACATTACAACATGTATTTGTTTCAGAAGACCTAGGTATGTTTGCTGTTAATTACTGTTCCGAGCATGTTTAAATGAAGGAAACAAAACAGTTGGAAAAACGTGTGTATTAGCAAAACTATTTTAAGAGATGATAAAGAAAGAAAAGTATAGCCTAATGTAGAAAACGCAATACCGAAACAACAAGTGTTTAAATCTGAAATATTTTAACAAACAGATCTAAATACTTTTATAATAAAAACAGACGGCAATGTTACACCGCTCACTGCATTATCTCTAGGGTGAATGCAAATCAAAGCTGTTTTTTTCTACAATTTGGATTTTTGTTTAGAAAATGGTGCTTTTTCGTGTTTAGGCTATATTAAAAAAATTATGCAATGTATTTTCAAATTTCAGACTTAACTAATGATATACAAACATGTCTAATCGCACATGGCCATTATAAAGTAGCCCCTATAAAGCTAAAGAAAAAAAAAGAAACACGGGCAGTAGGAGTAAGAACAATGTTTCACATCAAAAAGCCTGTGAACAGACTAATTCTTACTAGGAGGAAATCAAAGAGTCGTTTCATTATAGTGAATCCGTTCTTAGAAAGTGGAGGAACTGCAGAGGCAAATGGGCATTAAATGATATCATATAGCCTACCCTCTCTTTAAAATGATCCAAATACAGAAGTTTGTATTTGGGACGTTCAGGCGTAAAGTCTACAGGCTACAGCCTTGTGTCAAAGGTAGACTGGCTCCCACAATTACAAAAATAGAAGTTTTAGTGTTCAGCTTGTGGCATTTATTGCTCTTCGTCCTTCATGTTTAGGGTGTCAGGAGCCAAACTGAGGAGCTCCAGTCTGGTTGTTTTCCAGGCTCTTTGAAGGAGGCTATCCGCAGTCTATTGTCCTTGGTAATAAACTTGCTGCTTCCCTCGTTCAAGTTCTCTGGCCTGAGAAATGTTGCCGTGAATCTTCCACGTATTGAAATCTCCACAGCGTTTTGAGTCAGTGGAAGTTAAAGTGGGTTCATAATTTAATCCCATGTGTTATGATTAACAGAATTTAGACCCACATCAAATGTCCACTTTCTTCATATAAACTGTAGACAGTCCGTATAATTTTTTTAATCTAAAAACCGGAGAGTCTGCTTGTTGTAACTGCTCTGTGTCCTTGAGTCCATTTGGGACTGAGGGGACAATAGAAACTCCTGTAGGCTACGACTTTCAATTACAGTCTTGTTGAAAAGCATTGGACTCGAAGCGACAGGCCCTAAGAGAGCATGTTCACAAATGTGCGACGTTGTCGGCTTCAGTTTATCAGTCAAGTTATTTGAAGAACGGAACATTTGCCTGGCTGAGGATGCGAGACGTTAACGGTATCGAAACAATTTCAAGTAATGTGGTCTACAAAAGCAATTATATTTTTATAAATATTTAATCTTGCCCATGAGACAAAGTTATTCTACTTTAGAAGAAGCCGCCTCAGCGTCTTTTTAATTAAACTACCAGTGCGCACCAACACTTACAGGCAGCATCACCAAGACCATGTTTAAAAATGACCCCAATGTTAAGATTTAATATTTGACTCAAAGTTTTGTTTAGGTACACAAATAGAAATAGTCAGCTTATGAAAAACAAGTAGCTCCGGAGTAAGTCTGACTGGTGGACTATGAGTTCATTGTGATCAGACTTCGAGATAATATGTTTCCTAAATAGTGAATATCTGTAATAAAGCACATTATAAAGAATTGCTGAGGGGCAAGTTGTCCACCAGCAGTGGGAATGTAACTTGATTGCCTCACAAACTGTAGTTAAGTTGCGACAAATTCGCGGTACTTGTACTTTCGTTGCGTATTTCCATTTTATACAACTTTACACTTTAACGCCACTACAGTTCTCCGACAGCTGTAGTCACCAATCCGTTTTAGGATTACAATTGTCCATAACCTTCATGCCCAGTGAAAGCTGGGCATCTCCAAATCTGGTGATTTTGAGGAAGTTCTCATTAAGATAAAAAATATTTCAAACTCCACTGAGATTAGTTGGAAAATGTATCGTAACGAAGCTGAAAACAGGGCAGTTTCTCATGAACCGTTGACTTATTCGAGATACGCGGTTCTCACAGGACAGAGACGCTACAAACACATCTTCTATAATATGATGCAGTAAAATGCAACATATTAATCCAGAATCATCAAAGAGGCCTATAATAGTCCAAGACCGACAGGAACCATTTAATCTGCCGAATGATGCGTTTACTTACCGATTAAATACAGTTAGCTGATAATACTTACATAATTGTATGATTTTGAACGCAGCACTTTCACTTGTATTTGAGTATTTTCACAGTATGTGATGCTAATTTTACTTCAGTCAAGGATCTGAATACTTCTACTAGTTCGTTACATCGTGGTCACCTCATCATGAGGGAGTCCCATAAAGCTATACAGAGATTTAACTGGGAATCGACAGTTTCTTAATGGCCAACACCGAGGAAGCAGGAGAACTATAGTTCATTAAAGATAAATAAATATGATCGAATGTTTGAATTACAAACACTTGACATATCTGGGGGAAATTCTGGCGATTTGTACTATGCAATGATACGTTTATATTGAATAAATCCCAGCTTTCTATTTTAAACTATAATGATAATTTTCTGATGTGTGTAATGTTTCCGATTTGACAACAAAAAATACATTTATTTCACCTTTCTCGATGCTGGAATCGAGGAAACGTGTTGTATGGCTTCCAGTGATGAAACAAAGACAAGTTCGACCTACATCATCTTGATGTAATTTTAACGGTTTAAGATAGTTAGGAATTTTACACAGTATTGCAATAATCAAATGCAATTCTACCTCGTGCCCATCTGAATTACGATTCAATGCGATTTCCAGTTGTAGGTCAGGGAAAACAATTAGTTTGGTCCCGGTCCCGTCATTGACAAGAAGTCGCCACTAGATGGCCCTCTAGCATAAGGAAAGAAGCCTGCTTATGAGAAAAGGCCAGTTGTCTTAAAAGTGAACTAGCATGACATTTGTATACACACACACTGTAAAGCCTAATGTTTAGCTGGCTCCCATCCAGGTTCACTTCCTGGGAGAAGTGGATTAAAGCCAACAGGGTCAAATCAGAGAAGCCTCACTCCTGAATTTTCTGGTTGGGATACTTAAAAAAATGTATTTGACTTCATCTTTCTATAAAGTCAAATATATTTTATGTGGAATGACTTCCACCAGTCTGCGATCACTTTGATCATCATATATGCCGTTTGTTTTGTGTATCTGTTAAAGATTAATCAGCAGCAATCTGGCTCCGTCTCGATAAAGGAACTAGATGAGATTTTCAGTCCCAGTCTAGTTTTTATGCAGTGGTTCAGTTCTGCCTCTTTCTATCTGGACACATAGTAAATGCAGCCTCTTGCAGCACTTCAGGTGATTAAGAACCAGGGCATGTTTACTTTCAATACACAGATTTTGACTTGACCCCTTGTGCATGATTATTTGCCACATGGTGAGTGATATGTTTGTTTCTATGGATATCCTGAAAACAAGACATTACAAAAGGTAGACTCAATAATCTGCATCCATTATATTGTCACAAGTCTTAAACATCAACAGATAAAACAATTTAAATCAATCCTTGAAGGAATGTTTGGAATATGCTTTTTTTCCCCTTCAACGTCCTTATCCAGCCAATTTAGTATTACACACCTTTGAATTATGAAGGGATAATCAAGAGTGCAAAAAGACTAAAATATGCGTAGTTACTTACCGATACCTACTACTTAAGGGCCTTTAACAAAAACTTCAAAAGTTTGACAGCACAGATGACACTCCAGATAACACGCACTTTATCCATTCTGGCTATAGGTGATTTATGCATACAATGTCTGAGAATCCTTTCATTTTGTATTGTCTGCTGCAGCTAATACATTAATAAAGGACTGCTCAATGACTGCACTCCGTTATGATTTTGAGGAGCTTGGGCGGAGTTACTTGTACTACTTGGGAGTCAACTTCAAGGATCATCCATATGTATCACCACATACAACTGTTTTAACAATGCAATACTGCAACTTTTACAATACACAACGCACGTCGTCATGGTCACTGATGGACTTCAGCAGGTTTCACATCTCTGCCAGCTGAGCGATAAATGGAGACCTGTTGCAACAGCATGCCTGGTGGATGATCAGCAGTAATAAGTAGATATGGTTTAGTAAATGTGACATAATAGCAAATGGCATGGTAAATGGGTGCTCATTTACATTATCTTGCTAAAAATAAACAGTGCGTTATCACGGGCAAGACACTTTTTATGCATGTTATCTGTCAAATATACAGTAAGTTAGTGTATATGGACTGATCATTTTATGTAAATTCTTTTTGGAATATTGAATATGGTTCACATTTGTTTGACATTTATACTGAAAAAGTGCAGCATTTAAACATTACTAACCCCGGGGTATATGCAGGAATGCTGAAGTTAAAATACGTTGAAATGTCATGCAAGACTGCAATGCCACAAGTTGTAACTGGTCATCAGCAACACACTTTAACTTTATTTTTCTATTTAGAGTACTATATATAGCAGTACATTTATTTTGAGACTGCAAAACAGTCTTAGTTTGACCTAATTCAGATCGGCTGGAAGGGAACAAAACTCAAGAGAATAAAGTGGTGACTAACCCAAAAGCAAGGTTTATTTAAAATAATAGTCACTCTCTCATATTAAAAGATTTTCATTAACATTTCCATTTGGCCTAAGAAATACAACATTGGCCATAAATGATATACCATAGGCAGGCAGTCGATGCTCCAGAAAAATACCTCGTAAAATGCCGATTAAGATGTTTTAATACTTTCCAAGGGTCTTCATTTTTGCTAAACTGATTTAATACCTATTAATACTTTAAGACCCCACAGATACACTGCTACCCACATTCACACCTTCAATGAAGTCATTAAATTTAACAAATAATGTCTAGGAAAATCAGTACTTAAAGTGAAAGCTGGTGGGAGTCCCAGGCTGAATGGGGGCCTTCAGAGAAGTGTGGTCTTATTGTCAGGGGCCCTAAACTCAGACCCTCTGTACAGATTAAGTGAAGGCCACAATGATTGAAAATTTAAGCCATTGAAGTGCTCTAAGTCGCAGTTAGTCTAATGGCCACTAGAGGCAGCGCCCAACAAGACTGGCAGTGTTGAGGTGGCTGAGCCCCCCCACCCCCTTTCTCCAACTTCTCATTGGAAATACAGTGAAGGTAATCTCACGTCTTCTAATGTGCTTCTGTTTTTTCACAGAAGACATTTTGACACGTCACAGGAGAAAAAGCACAGGTGAAACTATTCAAAGTAATGATGGCTGAATTCCAGTTTGTTGCTTCAGGTTCAGCGTCCTGGTATTGTGCTTGCTGGCTCACTGTCATCACTTACTGGATACTTGAATAGAGCAGAGCCATTGGTAGTGTTATTACCAATTATATTAGCTGTGAGAAATGATCATTGATGACTTATTGAACGCTATTGTGACAGAATCTCACCCAGAGCAACAGTAAAAGAACCTGCGCACCTTCAGTAAACAGAGGTGATTTTAATCATTTGCCTGATAAGACAGTCTCAGGACTGTGGGCATGTTCCGACGGAGCTTGACTGACATCTCCATGACTCTCTCATTAACTTTGTTGCACCTGTTAGGGTGTAAGTTACCGCACCGTCATTCTTAAACGGTATATTGAATTCTATGACATTAAGTAACCCCATCACAGATCACCCACCTTCAACCTGATCAGAGGTCTAAATCAGCAAAATTACCGAAAAACCCCAGTGTGTGCAGGACATTTAAGGCTTAAAATGAATATGGTTACAGGGATCTTTTCTTGATTGACAGCCATTTCAGCTCATCAGAGTCAGCCATGGTGGTTGCTGCTTGCTTGTCCCACCTCTGCTCCACCCAGACTTCCTCATTTTTGTAGACAAGAGTTGAGTGTGTGAATTTAAGTTTTAAGTAAAAGCACTTAATGTACATTTAAGAATTAAAGTGTTTTTGTGTATTCTTTAATGTGTGATTATAGCACGTATAGCTCAGTTCACTGTGTGTGGGCTTTGCTAACTCACCGTTATGCTGAAGCCATCTAACAGATAATCAGTCAAGTTTTTAACACAGAGGGTTCATTTTACTTAAATTCACTTAAACGTTTGGTATTTGGTAAATCTAATGTTAATCACCCATGTCTTATTGCCAACTGCTGCTATGCATGGCTATGGTGTGAAAAATTTGGATATTGACAGTATAGCCTATTTCCCATTTGTGCTTTACATACACATATACTCAATAGTGGATGTTATTATATTTGTGTATCTACATTTTCTGCTTTTTTTGAGAATGCTGATTTTGTTGCCGTTGCCACTTCTGCATGTTAGATGCATGTCATTTGCATTTCTGAACCTGTCACCTACATTGGGTTTAAAACATTTTTCAAAAAGGACCGCTGGCTGGCTAACAGTCAGAAAGGTTGAGTAATGTGCATTGTGCTTATTAAATCAACAAATGAAATGCTTGACCATGTTTTATTTCCACTCCTTGTGAAATCCAGCAAACTTCACAGGTGTGTTGTATATTTTACAAATGTCAATAAATTGTATTTTGAACAATGTTCATTTTCCATTAGTGTTAATTGTTAGGTTGTGACCGTTGCCATCCACTCTGATTCATCTATGGATTCTCAAAATTCACATTCATATCTTTAGACCCCAAATGTCCTTAATGTATAAAAGCAAAACATCAATTCAGAGTATACAGCATATAAGTAACATGCATATTATGTGCTATTAATCAGCCTCTCAAGAAAATCTTAGAAGCCACTTCAAGTCAGCCACATGAAAGACTCCCACTCTTACATTTATTGGACAAAGACCTCTTCACTATTATTCCATGTATAAATATGCGCTCAATGTGACACCAGGTTGAATAGTGAATGTTTGCTGGAGCTTTAGGAACCTAATTATCTGCCTATTATGACAGTATTCAGAACAGAAAAGAGAATCTTAATACTGGTGAGATGAAAGTGACATGAACACATGAATGTCACTTGACTTAATGTCTTAAAACAATGCAACCAAATCAAAGGCAAGATTTAAACTTTAGATTTTGTTGTATCTGCCCAAGAGAAAAGCTGAGCAGAATAGTGCGTTCTGGTCCATTATGCTCAACTAACTAAAGTTCAGAGTAAAGATCAGAGACACATTTTAAAAATCTATGATTATACAGTTCAGATGTATCTGCAATATAAAACTCTTAAGGTAAAACTCCACAGAACGATTCATCAGCTGCACAATTAATCCAGTACATATGCAAATTAGCTAATTATATTAAATGTAAATTCCCAAAGCTCTTAGGAAATTGCCTACCAGTGTCTTACTTGAATACAATGTTTTTTCATTCAAAAATTAAAGAAAATAATTGTGTTCACTAACGAAGCGATGGGTGCATTTAACTTCTGCATCATTTAGTGATGAGTGTATTAATTGCTCTTATCCTGCAAGTTGTAAAACACGATTCTCCTAAATAAGAGCAGAGCATTAGTTTACATAAACAGTTCTTTGAACAAATGACTAAGTGGGGTGAAATGTATTTAAATCAGCTGCATGCAGCAAGTTTGAGACTGAAATTCAAGCGTCAATAGGTTCTTATCCTGGTTCTGAAGTCTTATGTTCGTCAATATTCAGCCTCATATTCTGTGTTATCCCAGAGGGGAGGGCAGACAGCAGATTGTGTTACATTTTGAATCCCATTATATTGCTCACCGGTATTACAAAAATAGGACAGGAAAGTGTCAGGTTAGGGAAACGGCTCTTTGGCTCCACAGCAGCTCCTCTAAAACCATTTTCAGAAGCCTAAATTAAAATTACTATCCATTTTATCTATTCATTCATTGCCATATACGCAATCATGACTGGAGATGTTCCCAGAGTGCTCAGGACAGACAAGTCAGGACATCAGGGAAACTACAGCCCACATTTCCCATTCAACGCCTAATATCAATGACGGCAATTAACATTAAAACCTGCAGGAGGCGCCAGAGGACGGAGAGAGGATAATCTGAAGGCGCCTTTACAGTCATTTCACATCGAGAAATGAAGGAGTCCATGCATGGGTGGTATGTCTTTACATATCGAAGTAGAGATATTATGACGCACATGTGGCAATTTTGCTATAAATACCAACTATGCAGCTAATAAAGGCTTCGACAGACGGACGGGAGCTCAGGACATTTCTTCAACCAGAAAAGAGATTCTGTCAAAAATGCTAAATATTAAAAGTATAAGCTCTAAATCCTGAGTAATTCGTTTAAATTCAAACACCAAAGACAATCAAAATGAACAAAGACCGGAAAAAAATTGTCTGTACGAAATTTTAAAACCAGACTATGATCGTGAAAATGTAAAGAGAAATTGATTCGACGCGTTATTTTAAAAGTAGCCTACGTTAACTTACAAATAGGCTACTTCTAAATGCGTGGAATAATAAGTATACAAGTGTGTGCTATTGTCGGTAAATGCGTAAAAAAGCAAAGCATCATCACCACATCAAAATGTGTGACGAATAAAGAACCGTGCGGAGCAAAAAGCCAAAAAAAAGGAAAAGAAAATAGGAAATGCTCTAAAATAACGGTCTTAAAAACGAGAGGGAAAAAAAACACTCTCATCACAAACTTGCACCTTAATCCTAATGCACTTCATATACTGATTAAGTCGCAGTGGGTGAAACATCATAAAAAAAAGAAATAAAAGGAGAATAAATAAAAAGCACAGCGATTAGAGGGAGAGAGAGAGGGGGGGGAGGGCGAAGAGAGCAGGGAAACAATAGAGAATCAAAGCATAATAATATTCCTAAATGAAGAGGGAAATGTTGCATCGCTCATTTTATTAATCAGACTGTCAATTTCACCCAAGAGGCCAAACCCAAGAGCAATCTAAAACAGACTCCGAGATCAACCCAGGGACAAGCACCTCGCTCCTCACTCCTCTTCCTCTCCACTTGGATATTATTCGTCTGACCGAAGGCCACCTCCATCATCAAGTGACAGCCCTCTCCTATTTATTTGCTTATAAACCTGTTACAATAAATGATCATTGGAGCAACGTCAGCCGAGCATTTTAACAACGAGCAGCCAGCACTTTTTGATGAATGACATTTCGCTGCTGTGGGGAGGATGCACGGGTCATTTTGAGCAGTCGCTCGTCGATTGCATTCAGATTCTTTCACTTTCTGCGTCTTGCTTATAAAAAGCTTTAGAGACAGTTATTTAGAGACAGTTGCCGAGTTGCATGCGGATTTAGCTGCGACACAACTCATTGGTGCTCCTGCAGCCCCCTGGACAAGTGTTGTGGGTGTTTTCTTTTTTTCTTCCCCCCCTCTTCCTCGTCGTCTTGCGCGACTTAATGATGGAGAGGATAAGAAAAGAGATGATATTGATGGAGAGAGGTCTGCACAGTCCCGTCGCAGGGAAGAGGCTCGCAGACACGCCTGGAAATTCAGTCCTGGAGGCCCTGGAAAACTCTCAGCACAGCGGACGGCTGAGCCCGAGAATAACTTCGGCTTCCCTCCATGGAAATCTTGGGGACATCCCGACGAAAGGCAAATTTGAAATTGACAGTCTTTTCGGGACACACCACAACAGCGAAAATACCTCTTCGGCGGAAATTTCCTCGTCGGAAAGCCGAAAGAAAATGAGCCTTTATTCCGAAGTTTCGCCCGATTCAGACATTAACAGTGATGTGGAGGTGGGATGCCCTTCGCATCGCTCCCCGAGCCAGCACAAGGAAAACAACAAAGGTAACGTTTGAATTCTACTGCACATTTATCTCGTTTTTAGTTTTTAACTCTTCTATTTTGATGTTAATATAGCGGGTATCATTAGTTAGTCTATTATTTTATTTCCAAAAACTGAAATAAGAAATTCACGTAGTTATTATTACAAAAAATAATATAACTTACGATTATTGTTATATTAAAATGGTTTAATGCAAAATCAATAAAAAATATTTACAAAAGTGTTTTGCATTTGCCTCTTGACATAAGTTTTACATTTAGTTTTACTATTTCTATGTTGTCAAACAGCCCCCTCCCACGTATTTAAATATATCAAAAACCGTTGGTTTATTTTTCTTTTTATTCCATTTTGTTCACTTTTAGGTTTTTCAGACAGCAATTCTGGATCCTCCAACACGAGCTCAAACTCCCTCGCGAATATGAACGGTAATTCAACGGGAGGATCAAATTCCGACCAAGTGAGAAGGTACCGGACTGCTTTCACCAGAGAACAAATCGGAAGGCTGGAAAAGGAGTTTTACAGGGAAAATTACGTTTCGAGACCGAGAAGATGTGAATTAGCTGCAGCGCTGAATCTGCCCGAAACTACGATTAAGGTACAGATTGATCTTTATTCTTGCCCACTGTGTGCGTTTGTGCAGAGAAAGCATTGGAAATAATTTTTAATACCGTTTAGAAGAATATAGCCATCATCTGTATTTGTGCTCATGAAATATTTTGATTTTAACATGCACACAAAATAACGCTTTCATTTACTGGTCACTCCCATTGGATGTTAATCAATTCAACCTGTGTACAACTGATAGTCTACTGCTTTTAAAATACCGCATTAACTATATTTATACCGACATATTTACTTTAATTGGTAGATTCCAACTCCTGCAGCATGCAACAATTAATCTCATATGAAATGACAATAGCATTTTTTTAGGAGATTTTAATATCAGTGCAGGGATGAGTGTGTCCTGTGCACACGCTGAACCACACACACACACACACACACACTTCACAGGTCTACATTTAGAGGTTGGAAACAACATGGCAGCTTCAATATGGGCCTTGTTGTGACTCTTGTGTGCAGGTGTGGTTCCAGAACAGGCGGATGAAGGATAAAAGGCAGCGTTTGGCGATGTCCTGGCCCCATCCAGCGGACCCCAGCTTCTACACTTACATGATGACGCACGCGGCAGCTACAGGGAGCCTACCGTACCCTTTCCACTCGCACATGCCTCTACATTACTACCCGCACGTCGGTGTCACTGCAGCAGCGGCCGCCGCCGCCGCCACCGGTGCCGCCTCGTCACCTTTCGCCACCTCCATCCGGCCCCTCGACACCTTCCGAGCCCTCTCCCATCCCTACTCGCGGCCAGAGCTCCTGTGCAGCTTCAGGCACCCGGGACTCTACCAGTCGCCCGCGGGCCTGAACAGCTCTGCGGCGGCGGCGGCGGCGGCTGCGGCGGCGGCGGCCGCGGTCGGCGCCCCGGCCGCCGGGCCTTGTTCGTGCCTCAGCTGCCACAGCAGCCAGGCGGCGAGCTCGCTGGGCTCCAGGAGCGCCAGCGCTGACTTTACCTGCACAGCCTCGGGGCAAAGATCCGAGAGTGGATTTCTGCCGTATTCTGCCGCGGTTCTCAGCAAGACCTCAGTCCCGTCACCGGACCAGCGAGAAGAGGCGTCACTTAACAGATAACTCGTCTCGCAGCCGACGTGACCGTTTCATATTCTGCTTTAGTCCTGCTGTAGAGGGATAGGCCCACTTTAAAACGCATTCTACACACACACACACACGGACCTTTCTGAGTCAAGTCCAAAAAGACACTTCAACGGAAAGCTAAAGCACCGAAAATTTTGCAACTCAAAAAAAAAAAACAAAAACAAAAAACACCTTTTCTAAAAAGCTTGTGCGCCCTCGTGCTGTGCCAGTAGACCATTTTTTTTTGGGTAAGATTAACACGCATATTTGGAAAAATCAGAACCATGCAGTGCATCCCATTCTGTCCCCATGCTTCAGCCATATCGTGCCATTTCAAAATCAATCGAGTTGTTTCTACAAAGTGCACCAAAAACTGCAAGCGAGTCTCGTGCCATATTTCTGCGGCTCACACGTCCAACATTCAGCGTGCAAGAATCCAGCCTCCCCCCTTGACTTCCTTCGGTTTTAAAAACGTGCAATCGCGAGCTGATTATACTCTCTAAATTTAGATAGCAAGAAGGGCCCCGGCTTCTCCGCCCAGCAGCAGATCGTTCTTCACTAAGGCCTAATAGACTGAGATTTTGGCAGCAATGGCTTCTCTCCAACACCCAGCCTGTGCTCTGTGGGGACAGCCTTAATCAGCTGGAAGGTGCATATCATTTTGCACCGCGTCTTTCGTGTCAATTTTTGGGTTAATAATGAGAGGATCATGACAAAAATTGCCAATCATGTCCCTGCGTGAAGCTCTTTTGAATACACGACTGTAAGAAAGTTCCTCGTTTTGAGACCCGCTGTCAAGTGCTAACAACCCGCGGAGGGAAGTCATTAGACATACAAAAGACCTGGAAGCAAGCGACAGTGCTGGTACACAAAATGCACTGCATAAGGATTAAATATTTGACAGATGTAGGGTTTTAAAAATATTACACAGAAAGCAGCCTACAAAAGAGCCCCTCAAATGGTGTTTGCTGATGATAGGAAATACCTCGACAGACAGGAGGAGCCTCTTTTATTTACATTGGTGAACCTCATTATATCAAATCCAGTATTTTCACACGTGTGTAATCCCTTTAGGACTTCTTTGCTCCGCGCACACACAATGACGGGGACTGAGCAAGGAGAAGGTTCAGACCAAATAGCCTGGCTTTACAATCTGTCTGCGCCTGTAAACACACACACACACACAAAAAAAGCCTATGTGCTATTTTTATTCGTTCCTGTTGGGACATCACCAATATGTTCATTATAAAACATGTGAACTGTAAAGCGTGACATATTTTGCAAATATCATCGACAGTCCTACTGGTAGCTGAATTATTGATCGCCCTGGAAAAACGCGTCATGAAATGTGGATTGTAGGCTATTTTGTAAAACACTTTCTTTTCTTAATTTATTTTGTGTGACTTGCTGAATGTTTTTTAATGTTTAAACACTGGATGTACACAGCCAACGGGACCACCACGTGCCCTACGAACTGGCCTGTAAACTCACCAATAGTCCAAAATTCATGATTTGTATTTCGTGCAAAATTCAGACTCAGTTGTGGAGATGAACTTTTCTTTGTCCACTCCAACAGGCTTTGTTTAAAAAAGGGCTGCTAAACGAGCACTGAAATTAAATGATGAAAATAGTATTGGCCTTTGTCCCTGGGGTCTGTTATAACTCTATATCTCTGTATTTAAAATATCAATGACTGTATGAATTTAAATATTTTAACTTGAAAAAAATGTGCAATATGAAATGTAAATCATGTTATTTATTGATCGTGTTTGTTCTTGGAAAATAAATAAAAATCTTTACACATTTCCGCTTCTTGGCATTAATGACAGACGCTTTGCTGCAAAATAGACCAAATAGAGGTTGACTCCAAATTTGGATTTCAAAAGTCAAATTTCTAAATTGGATTGAGAATGTAAACATGACATATATATTAACATGTATATTATATATTTAAGAACATTCAACTCCAACAATGAAGACATCTTGGCTTATTTAGGTGCTGTGACACCATTTCTACAGAAAACACTGGCTGATATTAATTAAGAATACATGGAAAGCTACAGGGAATATGAGGTCTGCCATCACGGGTCATTCCGGCCCTATAATTTACCATTATTTTTACATTACCTCTAAATGATACAAGTTGATACTGTCGTTAATTGCACTTGGTTAAAATATTGCCTACACCAGAACGCCCCCATGGGACTTTAAGATAAGTTGCTTTTTTGAACGTCCCCATTAAAGAAATAGGATTAGGGCAGCAAATACGGGCGTGATATATCACCATGTTTCCTTGCTCTTTACTAAAGCGAGGGTTGCACCCCATACAACAAAAGCATTGAGATAGATGGAGGTGTAAAAAGGAAAAGACAAGAGGCCAGAAAAACACTGCCCACAACAACACGATTAGATTTGTATCCAATGTGCAAGACTGAAAAAAGAATTCATCATAATGCAGAAGACTGTCTGTCACCTCTGTTGAATGGTTTTTGACAAGAAAATAAATCTTTTGGTTGTTTAATATATTTTATATTTTCTTTATTTCGGTGCTAATAGAAAACCCAAATTAAGTGTCCAGCAGCAAGATAGAAATGCAAAGATCGATGATCCTGCCCCTACTGTCCAATCACCTTTATTTAATTGACTGTATTTTCAGGGTAATTGAACTGCTTGTTGTAAATTGAGGATTTTATAGAAACGACATGAAAACTACATTTACTGACATTCATCGCATCTTTGACATTGATTATCTGATCAGCGCCGTGTCATGCTAACCTCCAATTCTTCATTACACACTGTTTATGAGCTGTTACAGAACAACTTGCTTGTTCCAGAGTGATTGATTGCCTTATTAACGCGTGTTCTTGTAAGTGTGACCGGACTGATTACGATGCATATGTTTAGAATAATGTTTCATTTAGCTGACTGCGAGTAATGCAGGGTGACAGCTGCTGCGGGAGGACAAAAAACCTAAACTACAGGGAGCAAGCGGGGCCAAAACGCATTTAAGGTGGAACTAGAAGACAGCACAGACCCCTAATGGTCAAATGCAGTCACTCAACAGCAGATGAAGGACTGGCAGCTCAGTAGGGTCTTCAGTGAGCCAACTGAGGACTAAAATATAATATTGCAACTAAAATCACTACATGTAGTTACTTTTCTACCAAGCAGCAACTTGTGAGCACACTCCAGCAGTCGTGATCTTAAAACATATTGTCCCCACATTTGAATCTGATGCAGTATTTACAGCTGACATACCCAGCTGTTAGGCTACATCAAAACATGGAAATCAAATCTCAAACACTGCCAAGAAAAAAAAAAAAAAAAAGCACTTCACACCTAAAATCCTCTGTGTTAGGAATTCTAATTTTCCAAAATGTAAGGACCAACATGAACTGCAGCCTGGTGAGATTTATGCTGCCATTATGCTTCTAAAGTGGTCTCTGCTCTGTTTGTCTCAAATCATTGCCTCTGTTCAAATGTTACTTTCATATATTACATGACATTAATTCAACTATAGCTCATTAAGACAGAATGAAATGGTTAAATTAACTTATCAACTCATAATGATGATGAATGAGGTATTAATTCAGATACAAGCTGGCCAATTTGCAATTTTGCGCATTATGATGGTTCTCAAATAACATTTAATATAACGGGTCATCCCCTCAATCAATTACAGGAGCATATGAGCCGGTCGTATGGAAAATCGTTTTTCATGCATATGTATTGAAACGTGTTCTCAATTATCTTTGGAAATTGCTTTTATTGGTTTAAAAAGATTATAATTCCAGTGGTCCTTAGCTCTGGATACGGTTAAGGTGGTACAATAGCTATTCTTGAAACAGTCTGTAGTTTTGTTTAATATTTTTAGGAAATTAAACTCTTAAGAGACAGTTTGAAAAGTACCTTTCGAATAGAATAGTTTATTTGAAGTGAAGTGATTTTGTAAACACATTTGTGAACAGTGAGGTCAAGGTGGGACAATGTGTAGTCTCTGGCGCAATTCAATGTGCGCCAAACAGTCACGTACAAAAACCCTTCACACTTTAATGTTTTTTTTTTTTTTTAAATGGTTTGAGACACGTGAACATCAAATCAAGTTGTCACCAAGATTCCCAAGATAACTTGTCAAGTCTGCTTTAAGAAAAAAAATTCTCAATACAATATGGTTATGTATGTAAACCCGAATCTTTCACTGCAACCATAAACATTATGGTTCCCCGGTTCATTCTTAGTCTCTTTGAGATTCACTCATTGGAATTTGTTAGATGATGTGGTGCCTTTTGTAAATTGCTACAATCATACCATTAAGTCAGATTTTTAGTTGGTTTTTAAAATCATAATTTGATCATTGAACATTTCAGTATACCTTTATTTTGAGACACTGTTTCTTTTCATTACAGTCAATATGTCGTGGACCAGGTGTAATTCTTTGAGTCTGGGTCCCAAGAGGTTTCCCCATTTCCCATTTTAGTTTGGCTAAATATGTAAAAGTGAAGCCTTGAATTATTCAAGGGTTATGTAAAAAGGACCCGAAAGAATTTCTCCAGCGATTAGACTCAAGATAAATGATCCTGACCCATCTGAAGCTCGTGGCCACATTTACAGAATAGAAGGTGATGGACTTAAATGTGCAGCTACTTTTTTTCTTCACAAGAAGCTAAGAATCCTCGTCTCCAGTGATCATGTCAACGTTTGGACTTTGGTTATCTTAAGAACTTCAGCCAAATTGGAGAAAATGCTTACAAATATCACATCTTCCGCATGAATGAGGATCATTAACGTTTTGACCAGATCATGACTTTTCAAATGTACTTGATCTGTCCGTGGATACTTTCAAGAGTAAAAATATTCAAAGAAGAAGAGCCCAAACGTAAAATATAAATGCAGAGAGCTTTCAGGTGGGAGCAGAAGGGCTTTGACCTTCAACTTTGTATCTCAAATCAGTTTTACTCTACACATTTTTAAACGGTCAGGTGTTAAATGTATCAAATATGTTAAAATTACTTAAAATCATTGGTCACACTAACGTAGTCGAGTGTGACCAATTCTCATGTGACAATGTGTGCGCAGAGAAGGGGTCACTACACCGTTTCACAAAGGATGAATAGGAAGTAAATATTTGACTGATGAAACAGATTAGAATAGGTCCTTTTCAGTGGCAAAACAAATGTGACATCCACATTATGTGAAAGAGGGGTAGGCATGGACAGAGACCAGAGAGAGTGTATTTATGGTGATACTTAAATACTTTTGGCGTAGAGTATTGAAGTCTACCATATGTTTGAAAGGCAGCTGTAAAAGTTGGTCCTTCTTGCCTTCATAATGAATAGTGGCTTTGTTGAACCTGAATTCATGTCAGTTGTTGCCGTTTTCAACGTTGAGTTTTTCTCCTGGAAGAAAGTGTTCAAGAAAAGCATTTGCCTAAATACGTTGTGTCTCAGACCTTCAAAGAAGGTGACCGCGTGACAGGAAAACTGTATTTAGCCATATTTGGAGGAAAGCAAGTTGTTCAACTAATGCCAGAGTGTGGCTCTGCAAACATCCGGATGTAAACTTGTTTATATCTTGGGGGTAATCATTCGCAACTAGCAATAAGGATAGCAAGTTAAAGTAGCAGTTAGCTAGCTTACCTTTTGAGAAGCAAGATGAGTTAGCTTAACTTACCAACATTGCTGACCAGCAAACAAATAAAATTTAAGTATACATACCATAACCAGGAGCCAGTACCTCTGAGTTTGGAAGACGCTCTTGCTCCAGCAATGTCACTGGCAACAAATCGGGAGACACGACGCTGGAGTTTCTTGTTCTCGTTTGGGTGCCAAGGCAGGAAGTTTGTATCGACAATGTTGCATTACTGTCACCTACAGGTGACCCCTGGCTACACAAATCACTTTTGCACCAGATTTCACTGAGCTATGTGGTGCAAAAGAGAGCGTGCAGAGTTTGTCATTTGTGAGCGACAAAGCAGCATTTGGGACTCGTAGCGGCAGATTCAAGTAGTTATTTTTGACTCACGTTTGAGAGAAATATATCAAAGAAAAGAAATAGTGCAACAAGGTGTGCAACTCATTACATGAATTCACATTGATTTGAGGACGTGCAAATTTCGTTCATGACTTCACGTTTTTGATACAGGTGTGTGTGAGTGTGTTTTGTACCATATTCAGTGTAGCAAAAATGTTGTGTATAAGTTTCTTAATTTGATTGAGGCGAGGTCTAACTGCTGTGTTGCGTTTGTGGGAAAGAAATATTCAGCCATTTTGTAAAGCATTTTTCCCAGACTTCAAATTTACTTATACACACACGTAACTATTTTCAAGAACTACAGACTCCACTGTCACAGGTTGTTTTGCAGAAATAAAATTTTTACCCTGATTACAGGGGCACACTTACCTTAATTTACATATGTATGTTATGTGAGTTTATGTGTAGATTGATGTTTGTAGCTGTGTACTTTATGGATGTATCTATACTATGTTAAGTTCCATAGTTGGTATAAGCCGTTTGTTATTGCACTCACCTTGTGCTGCCATTTCAGATGAGGGTGCATTCGGTAGCATATTAGCAATGTCATCCTTCCTTGATGTTCTTCAGAGAGCCTCCTGGTGATGAACTTGACAGAAGTAGTGAGCCCTTCCATGCCCTCATCATGAAAACCAGGTCAAGGGATCAACCAAGAATATAATCAACCAGCCCGCATAGCCAATAAAAAAACATCTTTCAGATTGAACAGGTGACAGCGTGGATTCCTGAAAGCGAACACAAACAAAGTGCTTTTAATGGACCGATTGTCTAATTTATCAGTGGAGGAACAGCAAGCCAACAGCATCTAGCGACGGCTAATTGCTTGAATCAGTCAACAACCATTACATCACAACATTCACAGGGAAATCTAGTCACAGATACAGTAAAACTGTTTCAATTGCAGCAACGGTCATAACTGAAATCCCAGCCTGACAAAGCTACAGTAGCAGCCATAATCACAGTCATAGCCACAGTAGCAACTACAGCAGTTACAGTCACACTTAACAGTGTAAGGAATCAATTAGTTTACATTAGTTGGCTGAAAAAAATGGTAGGTAAAACACAGACATTGCAGCTAAGCTATTAGCCATAAACTGAGCACCATTACTGACTAGCCAGTCAACCTAGTGCTACACAATTTCATTGTTAAACTGCTTTATCTTTACACAGATTAAAGAGAATCAGAATCAGCTTTATTGGCCAGGTATGTTGTACATATAGGAGGTATTTGACTCCGGTTTAACTTTGCTTTAAAAGTACAATAAAGACACAATACAATTAACTGTTGAGTACACATCTATTTAAAAATATGAATTTTAAATTTTTATATATATATATTACATTACAGCATGCATAAATAGTGATTGATGATATTTACATGTATAAAACTGTATGTAACCAGTGATGAAGATAATTTACATATGAGAGATTGACCTGACATCATGTGACTGATAACTTATGGTAACCGTTAACTGTTCATCAGAGTGATGGCTTGTAGGTTGAAACTATCCACATAAACTATCCAAATAAAATATATTTAGGTTGACATAACTTCTCAACTGTTACAAAATGCTTCACCGATAGTAGCAAACACATGAACTCAGCTAATCAGTGGCCAACCCACAGCTAGGCCTCAAGCCTCAATAAATTGTTTGCTCATGCTGTGGTCACAGGTAGCAGCTGTAGCTACTGTTGGAACTCGGCCCTACTCAAACAATGTCAGTAAAACATTAACAAGCACAATAAAATAAAGATATTCTTGTTTTACGTACAACCCAAACGAAGGTGCACCATTCAAACATTTTAACTTTGAATGTTGCATCTTTAAACATCGAGTTACATTTGTAGCCAGAGCTTCTTGCTATTGCTCACCTTATGCATTTGGTCAGTGGGACGTCGAAGCACAGCGATGATATTTTGAGGCAATACCTGAGCACAGGCAAGGATTAGTTAATTGCTTGTGGAAGAAAAATATTCTGTCAGGATGAGCAGTAAAAGAACAAAAAACAAGAGCAACAGTTCAAATCAAGCCTTATATACCCTGCCAGCACCTGACTGGGACTGGACCAAACCATCAGTGGGGGAGCTCATTAAATACATACAAATAAACAGACAATTTAGCCAAATAGATTTACAATTTATACAATTCTGTTCAAATATGGCTGAGCAATTACAACAGACACACATCTGTGTAACTGCTAGCTTCAGGAAAAACTCTTTTAAAAAACAGACCCCCACTCTTCAAACATGGTAGAACCAGGAAGTATAAACAGACATGTGAGCATTTACAGACTCTTTTCTATGAAAACCAGAGAGCGAGCAAGTAACAAGTTAAGATAATAATTTGATATTTTAGCAGTGGTTAGCTTACGATCAAACTAAAGACCTCTTGAATTCATTCTTGTGCTTACTAGCCCGACTGCTCATGTATGTTTCATACTGTGTAGGACTGCCTTCCATGGCTGCCAAGAGCTGCAACGACGACTCTTCCTGTTGTACAAGCACACACATGAATGCACAAATGGTTTTGAAATGCAACACCACGATATGGAGGAGAATCTCATCACAAGTGTAGTATTTGTCATGCTGCAAGCACTTTATATCCTTCAGGAAGTGGAAAAAAACAAGGAAGCACATTTCTGCCCATGCTTGAGGTAACATGGAACAGTGCTCCATGTTGGCATGTATGTAGCTTCGTGGGAATAGCGATATGTTGAATCCATAGGAAGTGTAATTGGTGAACTTAAACTGTTTCTAGTAATCAGGTTTCACTAGATGACCCCGTAGACCAGTGGTTACCTGGCTCTTGCCTTTTTTTAAAAAATCTTTTTGTTTTGAGGGGGTTCTGCAGGGAGTGAATCACATAAAAGGAAGTTGCAGCAAGACGCAGGTGTGTACAATGGAAGAAATTGTCACATTAATGCACCCATTATGCACCTGTTAAAGCTTAAAATCTGTCTTGGACATTATGGTTATGTACTATAAATCTAAATCAGTGTTGAACACTGGGGTCTAAATTAAAATAAATCTTTTGAATCTGTATGCTGTTATGTGCTTTTGTTTGACTGGCTGTTTTTGCTCTAACAATTTCTTGTTTGGTGCGCACATGGTCTGTCTTGCAGAAGATTGTGATCTCAATGAGACTACCTGATTAAAGATATATATATATATATATAATTAGTAATTGCAATGTCTCTGCTCTGATTGCAGAGTGAAACCTTCTGTTGCATGCTTTTCTCCTGGTAGTATCAACAAAGGCTAAAAAACCTTTTTAAAACTTGATTTAATATAGTAAATGTGTGGTTATCATGGCTTATATTAAATGGGCAAGCTAACTACATTTTTCAATCATGCAGCATATCAAAACACCATGTCTTGACCAAGAAATTAGGTTGATTACAGACAGACCGTGGCACATATTTCCTACACTATGTACAGGTGACTACAGAACCCTCAGGTCACATTTGGTTGGGACCCTGTGATTTCACATCAAACGTTCACTAGAACACTGTTAATGGCAAATGTAAATTAAAAATGCCATTTTCAGGTGCTAATTTATGTTCAATGCCATTATCATGCCTTCCAAAAGGAAATGGTCATCATGACTTTGGTGATCCTGACTTTCCCTTTAGCATGCCATGAGGTTGACATTTGTGGTTTTGAGTGAACTATTGACTGGATATCCATTAAGACAAATTACGTGACACAAATGAGGCTTCAGCACTTTTACCAAAGTTAGTCTGTTTAGTAAACATTCATGTTATACAATAATGGTCGCTTTCAATGGACATGTAGGAATGTATTTTTTTTAAGATGGAACATGTCTAACTTCAGATTACTGCTGTCAATAGAGGCACATGGGTTATTTGAACTCTTTTAATTATTTATTTTAACAATTAATGCAGAGTTAATTAACTAATTTAATTAACTAATGAACACCAGCTACACAATTGGGTTTAGACATTAGCAGGAGAAACCAATGCACAAATACAAAATAACTTTCCACAAATACAAAGAAAATGCAGAAATACTCTTTAAGATACATTAGAAGATTGTTTTAGAGGCATTATACACCAGAGCTTGTACTGCTGAGACATGGAGCATTTTGTTTTTAATTTTTAAAATGTAACCTGTTCAGATTACTACTTTTCAGATTGCTTACAACAATTGGGGAAGAAAGGCCCTTTACTTACTAAAGCAGTGCAAGGAAGATGGTGGTCATTATCTAGTACATCTTCCAAAGGTGCTTGTTTCTGTGATTTTTGATTGTAAGTTGCAGTACTTTTTGGTACAGTGTTAAACTTCACCCAACTCTTTGAACCACATCAGTTGTTCGTTGAATGTTCACAGGAAATCATTAATGTCCAAGCAGCTTCTTCTTTAAATAGCAAAATTATGTTGTTTAACTGCCATTAAAGCAAAGCAAATTAGTACTTATTGAAGTTGAATGTCCTTTTCTCTGTTTCCATCATTTAGTCCATTTTTGCTCCCATGTTTTCATCAACTAATGGGCTTTTTGCGATCTGCTCTAGCTTTTATGAGCACCCTGAGGCCAGAGCTGTGCTCACTACTCACTAATGAATCCCACTGTTTAAGTTCTATTTGTAATTTTATGTGTTAAACCTGCAAATTCAAACATCAACATACCTACTGGCATTTTACAATGTTTCTTGGATTAGATGTGGGACTTGAATGGAGAATGTGTGATTGCATTTTGTGTGCAAACCTAATAAATGTAATGCTTGCTTTGTATTTAACAGATCAAAAACAGCATTGTCCACAGTAGTAACAATGTTAACTCTGTTATGTCAAAATACCTGCAAAAAGCATGACAACTACTGCATTACATTCATTTGGAAGACACTTTTGTCCAAAGTGACATTTGTACCATACACATAGTATGTATATACCACAGTGTAGAAATATTCTGTTCCAAGTAAAAGTCCTGCATTTAAAATTGTACCTAAGTAAGAGAAAGTATTAGCATCAAAAGACAACACAAATTACAACTAATAGTATAGGTGATAATATATATACGTATATAATACTATATATTGCAGAATGGTCAATTTCTGAAAGATTTCATATTACTATGATTATTGATGCCTTCATATTTACACTACTTTAATGTTCACCTCTATACATATAGGTCGCGTATACTTAAATACAGCACTTGAGTACATGTACGTAGTTACTTTTCACCACAGCCACTAATATACTCCAGGCTGCTCTCGCGTCCCCTGCTGTTCTCTGTAGCGGACACGCCCCCATCCTGGGTCACGCGTCCTCCGTGTAAAGACGGGAGGGCTGCCGTCCTGCCGTCCTGCCACAGGCTGTTGAAACCGGACAAGTCAGCCGCCAAGGTAAATACACTGTATTTCACAACATTTGGTCTGTTATTCATTCACTTTCCAGCCACGTTGTTGCGTCACGCATGCTTATATAAAGCATTCGGAGAACGTTTGACGAAGTTAGCAACGACTTCCGTTAGTTCAAGCTGCAGCAGTGTTAGCATGACCAGCTAGCGACCAGCCGCCCGTGGCTCGCTAGTGGTGCGCCAAATGCTAACGCTACTTGTTTACTGCATCGACGCATTTAGCGGGTTAAGAAGTTATTTGGGAAACGTTATTTGCAAATAGCGACACGACAACCCCGTCCCTGTGGGGCAACAGGTGCCGTTAGGTTACCACTGCTTTCAGCTAACGTCGATATGAAACGCGAGTTGCTTCCGAAAAAACATAGTGAAGTTGTTACGTTTGCTAATTTAAGTTAGCATGGGTATTTCAGCACAGCCTGGTCACTGATAAAAGTTTTAAAGATGGTGTTTGAATGCATTCCACAGATGCCCCACGAAGACTACTGCAAATTAAATGACTCGAAATGCTGTTTGCAACCGCGAAGAGTTCCTTTTTTAGTTGTTAGCGTTAGTATGTGGCTGAATTCGCTATAATATTTTGCTGTTTGTGTGTTTAAACTAGTTAGTTGTTACTTAAACAGGTACAAAACAATGCATTGTAATACAGCAACCCCGCAATAAATCTTAAATGAGCTAATCCTAATCATGCTCAGTTTTGTTGCATCAGTTTTCAGAGGATTCAGCGTGACGGTCACTTCCTCTGCAGCTATTTGTGTTGCTGTTCAGACACACGAGTTGTTATAAAGACCTTGTATGTTGTCAGTCACTGTTGCTTTTTAGATGTGTATCTACATCCAGTTGCACGCACATAATAATAACTAGCTGTTTGCTCAGCGTTGTTGTACTTCCTGTAAACTGCACTTGCAGCTGTGTGTAAGTACACAGAGCAATTTTAAGTCCGATTTTTAAATTCCTTGTGCATGTACACGCCCTTGGTCAATAAAGCCGATTTTGTAAGTCCAGTCAACGCCTCTCTGAAGCGGGTTAATCAAACACTGAACGTTATAACATTCATGAAGGCAGGAATTATTGCAGGAGTGTTGTATTACTGCATCTGTTGTTGCCCCATGTTCGTAATGCATTGCCAACTAAGTGTGTATTCAAGCTCATCACTGTTGTCAACAGGTGGAGAGGTAATCTGTGAGAGAAAATCAGTGTCCCTGTTACAGATCATCCTACACTGCCTCATTATCAACATGGGGGCTGTTATCTCACGGTGGAAGGTTCGTTTTCAAGCCTTTACTGATTATTTCTTCCTACTTTACGCTGCTGTAATACAAATTACGCCAAGCACATTGGTTGTAATCTTAACTTTAGATTTAAGAAGCTTTCAGTTTGGAAGCGCATGTAGGACCTTTACACCGTATTTTAGGCTCAAATAGTAGTCAAATGCTTGGATAGATCTATATGAATGATCACATTTCAGATCATGCTAATGCCTCTCCTGGCATCACCATTCCATGGCATAATGGGCATGCACAAACTAACTAAATTATGTCGGCAACAACGGAAGAACACACACGATTCATACACAAAATGTGCAGAAGTGGGAAGATGAAACAGGAAGTTTCCAAATCCTTTCAAGATGTTGTTTGGACAAAGAGCCCTGTTGAAACAGCAAATGTTTTTATTTCTTCTCTCTGACTGGGATGTCAAAATGTTTGCCTTACAGGCTAAACCATCCACTGTGGACATTTTGGAAGGAATCGATAAGGTATGCTTAAAAAAACATAGACATGTCAGAAGTGGTACAAAATTAATTTTCATTTGAAATGTACGGTCTATTTTAAGAAGTTTTTCCTTTTTATATCTACATATGGTGTGAGATAACATGCAATACGTTTATACGTGATACAGTACAACGTTTTACCATAGTGGTCCTTACTGAAGGAAAAAGAGGGAGAAAGTGCCTGCTGAGAAATTCAACAATGTTCTCTTTATTCTCTTGTGTCCTGTTTACATTTAAACAGAAGTTGAGTATTTTACAATAAATCCCTTGAGGTTCGGTGCATCCAAGCATGCAGAAGGCGCCCGCTGTCAGTCAAATGAGTGAAACACAAATGATGCATTATCAGTAAAACTGACCAAAGGCATCTGTCAGTGTAATGATGCCCAATGATGTTTATAAAGCCCACACAGTTCAGAAACACCCATATGTTCTGTACAGACTTACTCCACAAAGACTTGGTAAGATGTGGGATTTCCACTATTATTCACACTGTGGCACCACACTCAGTGGGATATATCAAGGGATAGCTACTAGTAAATAGCTTATTTGTGCACACAGTACTTAAAGGTAAATTACCGCTCATTACAGCTTGGGTTTTAGTTTTGTAGCTCTGACCATCAGTTAAATTGGTTATGATATTGTATTCACCAAAGTAAATTTAAGAGATCTGTGAACGTGGTGACATCGCTAAAAATAGACCCAAAGGGATGACAGAAATAAGCAGTCAGAAAATCATGCAGGTGGTAAACAAGGCAAAGGGTTTGCCAGATTATGTGAACCACATTTTGGTGGTAAAGCTGAACATGAGCACTCCAGTAATGTTGGTAATAATCCCTCATTGCAGTGGAAAACCACAACTGCAGCAAATTGGTTGGTCTGTAAACTTTTGATGGTTCACAAATTGGGGAATAATTTTACAGTCGCCTTTGCTTCCTCTTCCAAGTTTCCAACGTTTGGTCTATTTGAAGTTTTGTTTACAACCTGTCTGATCGTTTGCCTGCTCATCTTTGTGGCTCTCTTAGTTTGTTTTTTTTTAGCTACGTCTCCTCATTCTGAGATCTCATTGAGTAAAGAATCATCATAACCAATAGAACCAATGGCCAGAGCTATGAAAATAAAACTCAAGTTGTAATAAGCTATACATTTCCTTTTAATTAAACATGCAGATAAAACCCATAAATGTGTGGTTTTCTTACGGTATGGTCAAATGAAGAATAACTTATGGTTGTAGTTTATCGTATTTATTTCACTGGTGCTTAGTATCTACTGAAGCCAGTTTTTGATATAGAAGCAATGCTGTGAAGCATGTATCTTTTGTAAATGTATAAATGGATGCCAAATCTGCTCCTCCTTTGCTGACTGATAGGGCTTTAATGCTCTTCTTCAGTTAAGCTAGTGTTAGGCAATTTTCAGCGCCTGTCCTAGGAGCAAGATACACTACACATATACTGAATAGGTCAGGTGGCATTGAAGTTGTGAAGAGATGAGTGTCATCTATTATGAAAGAATATTGTGGTGTTTAATTTTTCATGTGCATGGTTACACCACACACCTATGCATGATATAGTGTAAGGCTGAATGTGAGGTCAGTTTAGCTGGTGCTTAGAGTGACAGGCACACATGTTACAGTTGAACCAGTCCCATTCTGTCTGCCAGCTATTTTTGGACGGAGTAAAGGGCACTTTAATGCAGTGGTGTAAGCTTTCCACATTTAAAAAAACCCCAAAGATTAAGGAGCCATTTTCAATTGTAAAATTATAATGAATTACATACATAGTTGGCTTTTTCGATCATGATCCAACCAAAACATTTGCTTGGTGCTGCCACTACCCACAAGTTTGGATAATGCTTATCTGATATTCTGCGTGTTCACCTTTTAAATTGTCAGTCCTGCTAAAGATGTTGGTCTTCATTGT
>JAVQJF010129761.1:0-41604 GCA_036023855.1 Gadopsis marmoratus
CACACACACACACACACACACACACACACACACACACACACACACACACACACACACACACACACACACACACACGTGTGGAAGGTGTGCTCTTTATCGCTGTGACATTTTCATTTAACACGCAGCCCAAGAGCTCTCACATTCACATCCATGTTTCCTGTGCCCCAAGCTGAGACACAATACCAACCACATAACATTTAGCAATGGCAGATCAGGCCCAAATTCTTCAACTTCCCAACTCTTCCATGGGAAAGCTCATTATTTATCTACGATTTAGAGCGACAAGAGATATGAAAGGGCCGCGGCCTGCTGCCAGAAACAAAAGGAAGCACGGGCTTACTGCTGGTTTATGGTGCACGTTTAAGAACAGTTGTATCGACTCTGCACGTAAGTGTTGAGCTGCAGTGAATGCAAGTTATAAGCGGAGCAAACAGGCGTATGTGCCGAGAGTGGTTCCCAACGTGGGGATCGAGACCCCCGCAAAGGCTCCCAAGATAAATCTAAGAGGGGTCGCTAGATGATTTAAGGAACGAAGAAGATTAAAACATAGTTCTGTTGCACCAAATCACATTTATGCTTTCTGGCTTTTGTCTTTTCTGGCCCCTGAAAATCCTTCAAGTGAAACAATCTAAGTGGGAAAAATAACTCATGTGACCCTATGACAAGAGGTCACGAGGAGGCCTTGCTTTCATTATTGAATACCTTTTGGATTAATTGTTTGGTATGTAAACTGTCAGAATAATCTCCGGGGCCCAATTCGACATCTTCAAATGTCTAATTGTGTCCAATTTCCAAGATATTCCATTTACCATCATGTAAGACAAACTAAAGCAGGACGTGGTCACATCTGAGAGGCCTGAACCAGCACACTTTAATAACCAAATATCAAGGTTGTTTGCAGATTAATTTCCTGTTGCTCGATTAATCAATCAATCAATCATTTCACCTCTAGATTTGCATTTAGGGGTCAAAAGCCAAAAAAATAATAATAATTAAAGGGTTGGGCATCTCTGCACTGGGCTACACATTTTAATGTGTTTAAGAGGCAGATGACGTTTCAGGAAAACACTCAAGTCAAACACTGGTTCTGTTCAGAAAGGGCTCGTTAGGTAGCAGCCAGCATCTCTGCGAAGACTCGTGGCGTCTGTTTGATGCAGAAAGAAAGTGGCCTACATGGCTTTATATTTAGGCTTTATAGTGAACATTAGGATGTTACCTCTTGACTTAATCTGCCGGACAGCAGCTCAGTAACCCACCTAAACGTGGCGCTCGTAAAACGTACGGCAGCCTTGTGTTCATCCCTGTATCTCACCTCTCGGGTTAACGTGAACCAGATGTGACGGATGATGGCTCGTCTCCACCCTTTTCATTTGCTGCCGGCGGATGCTGACCCGGGTCGTGGCGGCTGCCCGGGGTCCCTGCCGGCCTGCCTCCGCCTCGGGGACGCTCAGCTCCGGCGTGTAACGCGGTGATTGATCACACGCGGCGGCGGACGTGCCACACTGACGCGGCCAGTCGCCGCCATTAAAAGCGGGGGAGCTCCGGCGGACACAGAGAGCACTTTGTGCGGGAGGAACACGGGCCGCTGTCTGCGGGGTGTTTTGACAACCTCGGCTGGGGTTTCCAAAAACCGCATGTGTTCCTCGTTCCCCATTTCATATCCCGGCGTGGTCACCGGGATTACGTGGGATTAATATAACACATCACCGTTTAGTCGGTGTGCTGCTCAGGTTACATCATAAGCAGGAAGCGGCAAAAGGTTTGCGAGCTCATTTACAAGTCACGTCCATCATGATGGCCTGTCAGCTAATGGGGAAGGTCTAATGAGCTCTTTAGTTGCTCCATTGATATTCTGCAGTTCATCTCCAGAGGTGGTCTCTACCGCCCCCTACAGTGTCTAACCATGTGTGACCGACTGTAAATTTACACAAACCATTTTTCTTCTACTAACCAACTGACCCACTGTTTATTACATTAAAGACAAATGAGAGGTTTGGTATATGTTAACAGTACGAATCAGGTCAAAAACAAATGACTGCCTGGCTGAGAGTGTCCAAAAATAGAAAGACAGTGGTTCTCAGATGTTTTAAATTCTACTGAAGTAAAAGTGGTCAAAGGATTTGATTTTGTAAAAACAAAAGCCACTTGTGTCTGACATTATCAATACTGAACCAGTTTCAATAAATACTTTATCTTTATATACAGCTAGGTAGTTAAATCCAGGGAAGGATAAATCAGGGTAAATACAGTTCTGCTACATACGTTTGGATTCATTTTTCAGCCTTTTGTCTAATTGTAGCTAGACTCTAGCGCTTAAACCCACTCAGTACTGACAGGGTAGGGTCTATGAAACATTTGGTGGCGTGTCTGAGTTAACAAAAAGTGTTGGGGAGGATGGCGGCAGGATAATTCCTAGTTTTGTCCTTGCTTGCAATTATGGTTGTGTCTCATGAAAATATGGATACAACTTAGAACCCCAGCGCAGCCCAATGTTGTATGCAGCGCATCATCGTATGCTGCTGCATGAGTGACAGCATTTGCATAGATGTCTACTGATGTGATCAATCAAGAGAAAGTTGATAACTGGCAGCCTGGGCACTTAGGGAGCTGAGCCAATCAAGAGAGCTGTCAAAGAGGCTTTTCATTGGCCCAGCGGGAAGCTGGACAGCAGTGTCACCGATGGGGACTCTTCAGTCTGGCAGACATACAGGCGGGCAGAGCCGGGTGAGCGCCTTGGCACTGGAAGTGGAGTCGGCATTCTGGTGGAGCAGCGGCTGGCACCAGGAGCAGGCTGGCCTCTCCAGTGGCAAAGAGGGAGATCACACACACACTCTGCCACACTCCTGCTGAGGAGCAAGCGGAGGCTGGCAGGGAGGGCTGCTTCTGAAAAGCTGCCGTTGTCTGGAGATGCCTTTCATGTGAATGGCAGCCTTAATAGGCGTTGTGTGACGGCTCTCGCTGCACGCTGAGCACCCAGTGATCCTCTTCTGTTGGGTTTTAATTAATAAGCAATGTTTGATGGCCACAGTGCACTTGGAGGGACAACACAGCGACTCCTTGGTGGCCTTCATACAGTTTGTTTTTGAGTCGTACTCAAACTCCCACTGAGGTGACCACATACGCTGGGAGGTGCTGATGTTTTTCAGAAAAAAAAACAACAAAAAAACAAACACTCTCAGGTCTAAGTATGTCAACTAACTTTTCTCATAGCAGTAATTATGACCAAAACAATGTAAGTTAAATATGTGGGTAAAATGAATCATTCACATGTAGAAAACTGTCAACAATAATCTAAATAAAGAGCACAATCTTTCACTTCAACACAATCTTGTTTTTCCTCTAGGATGTGAAGTTAGACAACATGGAAAAATTGGAAGTTTTTTGTTAGTCATTCATCTTTGAGTTTGTAGTGACGCGGTCATATGCAGTGCCTATTTCTGAACACTTTATCCTCATGAAAGTGACAACCCAAGACGATCAGTCTGCCCGCTGATCAAAACAGCATATTCTGTATTTGCCAAAGCAGTATACAAAGAGGTATCTGGTGCTGAATTGATAGCACCAAATCAGTGTTATGGGCAATAGATGCATCAAATGTGTTAACCTATGCTTTACTAAAACACCATCCCAAGCATATTTACTGTGAGAATTTCAAAGTAGTGATGACATGACCCATGAGGACAGGCAACGTGCTTCTCTTGATAATTATTTTATGGACAAAGGGTGCCACCTGGTGGATCATAAAGACATCGACAGCTGGGGTCCGCCAATAAAATGTACTAAAGCACAATATACAGGCATCGCTTTGATTCACATAAGTGTGAAATAGATCTTGAAAGTTGAGTCAAATCATGTTTGTCATAGACAAGAAAATGTGACCATATAATTCATAGTCTACATGTCTATATGGTTTCACAAAGTCAATTTATTCTAGGGAATAACTGAAACTTATATGCACTAACATTTTAAATGGTCCAAGAGTCTAGATGTTACAGTTTCATGGTGGGATTGGAGGGTTTTCTTTAACCTTCACAGAGTGGAGTTGTTGCCTGGTGATAGTTTTTGGAACCATGTTGAATCCCATCTCCAACAGCATTGTCTGCTACAAATATAGGGTCAAATCCTTGTGGTGCCAAGGAAACCTCAACTGATCAATAACAGCAGAATGCAGCAAGGAAACACTTGAGTTATTAGGACAAAGGGTAGTAGGACATCTTACAGCAAAGATCATTTTAATGGTCCCAAATATTCTGAACAACTAAGTGTACACTCATGTAAAAGAAAAAAAAAAAAGAGAAGATATGACAAAATTCATCACATCTAGAATTCCACTCAATCTTTAATCAAGACGGGATTACAAATTCTCCAAAAAATCTGCAGTTTCAAAGGGCAAAAAGGGTAAAACTAGCTCACCTACTGAGGTCTTTAAAAACCTGTTCAAGTGTGACTGAAAACATCCTGAACATTTAAAGGCAGGTCTTTTTTGTTGTCATTTACAAAAAACAGGAGAACGATTGAGACAAAGAGAACAAAAAGAAACAAAATGAAGAAACTGCTGGCTTTTTCTCTCGTCAGAGAAAGAACGTCCGCTGAGGAACGACGACACTGATGACATCATCAAACGACAACAAGGACAGCTCTTTGCCACATGCTGCCTCCCGTCTGGTCCTATATACTAACTTTAAAATAAAATAAAAAAAGACAAAAAGCAACAGACCGAGGGAGAAAGAGCAGAGGAGAAAAGAATTTGAAAGAAACAAGGAGGAAGGTGAATTCTGAGGGGTGTGAGTGGTGGTTCTGGGTCTGAATTGGCCGACCCAATTGGGCCGCTGTGATGTCCTTCCCTGAGTGGGGGGCGGGGGGCAGTGGGTTATGGTCCGAGCCCACGAGCTCTCTGGGATTTCACTCTGCTTGTGTTTGTGTATGTGGTCTTTTCCTCTTAAATCACCAAACTCCACCCGTCTCATACTGTGCGAGTCTGCTGACGATCGAGTGTGATCTTTTCTCCCCCAATTTCCACACGTCTGTTCCACTTTTCAGACGGGTTTTCATTCCTGCTTTCCTGATTGGCACTTGTATGAAGTGGGCTAGTCTGAGGAGGCTTCGTATCCGTTCAGTCTGCACCTCTTTTGGCCACCCGCTGATGGCGAGGGGCAGCTTTCATTCATTCAATTTGTTTACAAGTTTGATCATTCCTGTGTTAGGTCTCTGCGTTGAAACTGTCTGAGCGGAGCAAAAGCTGAGACAGCGAAGCTTCTTTAGGAGCTCAGTTTGGACTTCTTCGAAGGTGGCAGAGGGTCCTCTTTACTCTCCCCATCGTCGTCCTCTTCTTCCTCCTCATCGTCATCGTCAGGATAGTCCACCAATCCCACTAAACCTCCCTGAAGAACACAAGAGGCACGCATTAAAGAAAATCTAGTCATCCTGACCAATTACTCACGACACTGAAAGCATTATTTGGTCGGTATAGCACTACAAGCCACGTGGTCGACTGCGGTTTAGGATTGCTAGGCTATACTACCTGCAAATGTAGTAGATGGATAACTACAGTTTAGCAGCTCTGTTAAGTTTTAAACTTCAGTGTTCTTCCATGTCTTTTCACAACTCTTCCACTCCTATCTCGCCAATGCAGAAATGTATCAATTCTGGAAAAACAACCAGATAATACTCAACCAACTGTCCATATTTTGTCTCATCATCTTCATTATTTTGTCTTGTATGGGTCTCTCTTGTGCATAGTTCTCATTTTAGGTTAATTTTCCTCTTTTTGTGCAGTGATGCTGCTGTCTTGGCAAATGCACCCCACGTGACTTCGTTCATGGCCATATTTAGCTTTATTTAGACGGTGAAAATGGAGAGAGAGACCAACAAGTACAAAATCTGTACAGTCCAATGGAACAATGGTGATGACCATTCTTTGTAATACACAACAAGAATGGTGGGAGTTGTGTGAAAACTAACAGCCTAAGTGTGAAGATTCATAGTTAAAGTTCAATTTCCACCAAATTCTTCCTTCCCTTCAGTTGAATAGTGTTTGATACAGACATTGTGCAAAATCATTCTTGGCTGTCCTCAAACTTTGCCGTTCAAAAACATCTGAGGTTTAAAAACCACACCTTTACCATAACCATTAACATGCTGACAGGTACCTTTGTGGTTACAGTTGTGGTGGAGGGTGAGCTCCGTGGCCCTGAACCTGGAGAACCCGGTGATCCCGGAGAACCTGGGTTCAATGAAGCAGATGAAGGAGGGCTGGACAGGCTGGTTTTTGTTGAGCCAGAGAAGGCAAGCTTGAAGCTGGGGTTCTGTCTGCCTGATAAGCTCGACTTTCCCAGTACTTCTTTGTCATCGGTGTCTTTCACTAGGGAAGAAAGGGAGAGGTGTACAAGTAATTCTCTCCATACAAAGTGTTTTACCATCATGGTAAACAAAAAAAATCTTCTGTAATCACAACATGCTTTTACAACACACATTTCCTTTTCATTGTTTGTGTCACAACAACTGACTATTTCTAGAAAAATGCCCAACTCTACTAAAAACCATTTTGAACGGGCCTAACCTCTATGTAAAAACAACCGTTTCCGAGTGACTTTAAGTGTGTTCAGCCATGTCAGATCAAGCAAATACATGCAACTACGATTGAGTGTACATGATATTCTAAAAAGGCAGAGACATGTCTTTTAAGTACCTTGACTGGACTTATGCATGCACCTTTCAGGTAAAGGGGGAGGTAAATGTACTGTACAGAAACATGTAATGACCATATGCACTGGACATGTATCATGACTGCACCTAAAGCAGCACTAAACCAATTAGGCATGTTGACTAATTGGAGATGACACCAGTGAATAAAAGCTCTTTGAACTCAAATTTCAACATGGCCTGCCAGTAATCTGGCACAATGAGAAATCTAATCACAATGTTGTTCTCTTTTGCCTGTGAAATGTGCCAAATGTGATTTTCACTTCCTCATTACTTTGTCGGTGTATCCCCAACGCCCTAGGCAATGACGATCCAAACATACAACAGCAACACACTTCCTTTCCTGATAGTATTCCATCTTGTCTTTCTCTAGAGGCTCAAAGTATCGCCAAAAGTATCCAAGAGTGGAAAACACTGCGTTTCCATACATACATTTCTTTCTCTCCATGAACTTGCTTATAGGTTCCATGAGGTCTTCCTCAGTCTTCATCTTGTCAGATGGAGGAACAACTGCCTCACCATCCTCGAGGTCATCCTCATCTGTGTTGAACCACATCTCCTCTTCATCCTCCAGTGTCCGTGCATCACGACGGAAGCGGTGGTTCCTCAGGATGGAGCGCATGCTGTATTCACCGTTTAGAGGTCAAACAAAATACACATGTAACATATCAAATAGTGTTTCTTAAACCAGCTTTCCTCTTAAAGAGCATTTTGCTCTATGTGAGTGGCAACCCTTAACAGCTGGAGCAATCTGTTAGTCCTCCTACATTTAACAATTTCTATATATGATACATGGTATTTTTCTACAGATACTGGCAAGTATAAAATAAATTGGCTTTTACTTCTAGTCATGATTTATCATTGCACTGGGCATGATTTCTCCCAAAATATATGGTCGTTAATAAGAAATGCAATGCAAATTTAGTTGCAGTCAAGTCCTTGACCGTTGTGTGATATTCTCATGTATTACATCATCTACAGGTGTAGTAATAAGGTGATTCTTGGTCTTTGCCTTTCAGAGTGCACATGTACAGTATGTAATCTGCACACATGTATGGACAAACCATTCATACTGTCCAATGCAGCAGGACTGAACCGGGAGGTATGATATAACGCAGTTGTTGGTATTTCAATTGTAAACCACAAGCATATGAAATGTATAAGTGATCTGTACAAAACGAATGGTGTAAGCCCTTGCGTTGTATGAAAATTACAAAATAAACATGAACTATTGTTTTATTAACAAAAGAAACGATCCCAGTGAAGATTAATAAAATAAATACCTGTTGGTGTTGGCAAGTACACCAAGTTTAAGTTGCTCCAACATAATAATGGTCTTAAGTGATGTGCTCTGCACATCGTCTCTTACGGTTTGACTGTTTTTACTTTAGTTAGAGTCATATATGAGTAAGTGGTACATTTTACAATCTCAGCCATCCCAGCCTGTAGCATAACACTTGGTTTTATAAAGCCAGTGCAGCTAAATTTCAAAAGATGATACAAATAAAATATGCACTACCCAAACACAGTTTAAATACAGCACTGTGACAGACACCCAACTCCCAAAAACACATTATATTGGTGATTTTAGCAGATTTATCAATGTTAGTTCTCTAACTGGAATGTCACATTGACATGAGACATACTCACAGAAAAAAGGATTGTCTAACTCAGTCATTTAATCATTAGAGACAGTGTAATAGTTGTAGTAATAAGAGTGCAGTCTTGGTTTCCTCACCTATCCAGTTTGGGGTTGTCTTGCCTCTCTCGCTGTTGCTCATAGCGCAGCTTTAGGCCCTTGAATGTTTGGACATAGTCCACATCCTCCAGAGCCTTCCAGTAGTTCTCTACTATATGAGCTGTGAGAGACTTCACATCCTCCTGGGAGCAATGGGAGTGCAGAGAAAGAGGAGTGTAGAGACCCAGCAGAAGGGGAAATTGATGGGGATTGTATGGAAAGGTAAGAGGCAGAACAGAAGAGAAGTGAAGTATAGAGAAAATGAGGAAGGGAGAGAAAAAGAGGGGAGATCACACCAAACAAGTTAAAATGAATCAATAAAAAGGTCATATGTAGCACAAGCTTTCACTTTTGGGGATGTGGTTTGACAATGTACAAAAATTGGTTTACTTTTACAGATCTGAGCAGAGATATCCATCACAAATGCATAAAAAAAAATCCTTTCAAACCAACTCCCATTTACAATCAGTGTACACTTGACCAAATATAAAATAATATCCTTTGAGGTATATAAAATGACTGGCTGACAAACAAATATTCTGTCAATTTAGGTGAACTGAGTAAACCAGTGTATGTAGTCCAGTGATCCATATATCACCCTTATGACATTGTAGAATATGAGTGGTTTGTACAGGTTTGACAAGCTGCTGTAAATCAGAGACAAGCAACAGAACCGGAAATAAAACCAAAAGATTCAAGCAATACTCACCACACGGACATATTCAAACATCTCAATGATGGCTGAATTCATGAGATTGTAGCGTGAGCCATTGTTGAGGAAGGCCTTAATGACAGGCTCAAAGAGAAAGTTTCTCATGATATAGCGATTGTAGAATTCATCCTTGAGGCCAATGATTCTCCGCATGAAGCGCAGGGCACCTTGGCACAGAAAGGAAAAGATGAATATTGAGCTCAAAACAAATTAATTTGTATTAAAAAAGGGAAACGGTTAAACGTTTTGTCCGATTTGACAGGTTCTAGTTGTGATTATGGGACTCACATAGTGCCAGGAAGGCGTGCTGAGAGGCAGTGAGCACCAGCACCCTCTTGAGAATGTCCTTGTTGATGATGTAGTTCTTTATGTGATAGGTGTGGTGCTCAACGCAAAACGTCAGCAACTCCAAAATCAAAGCCAGCAACTGGGATGTCTGAAAGTCATCTAATAGAACAATGAAAGTACATAAAAAACATGTGCATTACTCTCAATGTTATATTTACAAAACCAACACACCACCTCTCATTCAATACCTTTGCTAGGTTTTTCCTCTGTGGTGTTGGCCAGTAGTGGAGCTGAGAGGACATGCATACAGTGCTTGTAGAAAAAGCTCAGGAACTCCGTCTTTTCTGTTTTCTGAAAACGGAAAAAAAAGAAAATTTTTGCCAAGCAACACTTTGATATCCATCTATCAATGAATGCTTCTACAGTGGCCTACACTTACATCCAGTGGTGAAGGTGCAGAGCTCAGGCCTAGTGCCACCAACCTTTTCAGCTACAGGAGATGAATTGACGTGACTATTGTATGTGTACTCTGTTCTAACAACCAATATCCACATATGGATCACATCTTTAGAAACAAATGTGGCACTTGCATATTTAGAGCATCACCCCCGCTCCTTGTAAAAAGACAGTTTTTCCGGTGATGACTATCTCTTGGTGAACTCTCTTTACTCTTGCATCTATTATAATTAAATTTAAAAGGTCCATAAAAGATGGTTGTAGATCCAGTTTGAGTGAACTGAATTGACCTCCACAAAAAAAAACCTTTTTTTTAAAAGGAATCAAATGTTCAGAAGTGCTTCTGGTTAAACTGGATCTAAGTATCAAGTATTCAGATTTACTGCCAAGTCATTGTCAGTATAAACTGTTTAGGAGTAGCCAGCAAACTCACATTTGCAGTAGCCAGCATGTTCTCAGGGTCCACCAGAGTCCGTAGAAGACCCATCAGCTGCACTGCTCCCCCTAGCTCTGGGTCTGTATCACATATCATGTGTTCTATGATCAGGTTGATCAGGAGGATGTCCTGGAAGACCAATCAATAATCATTAGTACCACAACACTTGTTTATATCCACCTGTGTGATACATGAATATCACTGATATTTCTGGCTGACTTTGTTCATATACTCACATCATCATTCTGCTGAGACTCCTGCATGACAAACTCTCGTACCATGGAGGGGTTGTACTCCACCAGATAAGAGAAAATATCTGTTGCTGCCCCACGCACCTGAACGTCATCCATTCCCTGTTTCATGAACATACATTATATTTGTCAGTGGATTATGAATTTCCCCTCAAGGATCATTAAAGTCTTATCTTAATAACAAAAGTAATAATAACAAAGTCCCAACTGCATTTAATTTCACTTACACAGATTAATTTTTCCTTTCTTCTCAGTTTACTTCTGAGGGTGTTTGTGGACAGAAAGGATGGGGAAGCGAGTATTACTCTCACAAATGTCTGTATGTGCAAATGTGTACACACACTAAAGGAGGCTCGAACTTTCTGAGAAGAGATGCATATCATGACACGTGCAGCGTTTGTTTTTTTTATATATTGGTTTGTTTTTTGGAATATATCAAACTCAGTTCTGTAAGTAAAAACGGAATCAACTGTACATCAAGTCAACCGTCTTTTGTGTTCACAATGTGACACACTCTGTCCACATGTGACATTTGAGAGTGAATTCTGATCATCTGTGATCAGATCTCTTTACCAATTTGTAAAATAAATTGTCCTTGAATGAAGAGTGATACAAGAGCATCCCCTCTTTTCAGGTTGTTAACTCCCCACCCCACCACACACAGCAGCCAATCTATTACTTTTTTATGCATGCAATATCAACATTCTGATTAGATTTACATCCACGCATAACTGATCAGGAATGTGGCCTTGCCACCCCTGAATGTACATATTTGAAAAAGGATCTCAGTGTGGCCTACAGCCAACCCAAGAGCATACTCTCCTGACAGATAATACCAACAGGTATGATTAGATGCACCAGTTCAATAAGTGACTGACAAGACTAATTCAGCTGCAATACAACCCAATACAAGCAGATGCTCCTTTCTACACTTTCATCTTACACAAAATAAAACCATGACAACCTGCTAGAGTCACCCTGATGGTTGTTATTTATTTTTGCGTGCACCCAACTATGTTCAATGTATGTCAAGCCTCAAGGTTAATTTGTTTTATTGCAGTACAAGTTCATTTGAATAACAAAATGCTGTGTTATGGCCCACATTCTTAAATACAAATAGACTACAACTTTTGAATGTCATTCACTTGAACGAGAGCTGCACCCAAAAAATACAAATCATAAAAATCGCCTGCTCAAAATACAAATCATAAAAACCGCCTGCTCAGTCACAACAATACGATGTAATTTAATACCACAGTTAAGGGAGTCTGGTTCTGATGTACACCATCCATGGCAACCAAATAGCATTGTATGGAACAGATGCAAAGTTGTTACAACATACTGTCAACACTAATAATTACTTGCTGATGATTACTGATGATATTCGCTTCTTTCTGTTGTGTGTCATATTTTTCTTCTAGGGGTATATCATTAAAATTTCAATTTATCAAGGCACATTCCATTCTCCTAATGCAAAAATGGCCATCCCACTACCAGACCTGCTGACACCAAAAGCCACATTCTTTGTATGTCTGAGCAAACTTGCCAATGAACTTAATTCTGATTTATGTTAATGTTTCTGCACTTACCAGTATGACCTCTAGTGCAGGTAGAATGCCCATGTTTGACAATGTCTTGAAGAAGGCATCTCTGTTTTGAGGTTGTAACGTTTGTGAGAATGCGCAGAATTCCTTTAGGAAATTCACCTACAAGAAACAAACAAAAAAGCGGCTCTAAAAAAACAAGGACATAGAGAAAAATTAGAACAGTTTGATGAATTATTTCTGATGGAGGTTTGGCATACCAGTTCATGCCTTTTGTCGTCATCTGTAGCCTCATCTGTTAGCTGTGCAAAGAGGTCTGTCAGGAACTTCTCATCGTCCTGACATTGAAAAAGAAGGGGAAATAAGAGGGGGTGAGTATCACAGAGTAAACAGATCAGGATATGGAAAAAAAATCGCCCATGACCCTCACACACCTAGGGCCAATTGTACACTCCACTAAATCTATCATAACAAAGTCCTTGGTGGTCTACAAAAGGTACAAGTCCGATACATATAACAAGGAAACAAAAATAACATCCACCAAATTTAACAATGATTGATTCTGAAGTTATGTGACATCATTCATCATTATAAAAATCTCTTTAGACTCACAACCAGAAATCATTTAGAACTACTTGTTACATTAACGACAATCTATGGTATATAAAACGTCTTGAAAAATACAACATAAGATTTTGTACATAAGGTGTTTTACACGGACAACCCAGTTCCATTCAATGATGTCTGTAATCCAGTACATCAAGTGCTAGTTTAACTGAATAAAACACTTGGTCTGTTCATTTTGGCTTTACACGGCCTTGTGGTAAGCAAGGAAGAAAAACGGTCCATATCAGTAGTGTTTGACTTCAGAATTTCACACAGCACAGTGTACCCGAGTCAACATCGTACCAGTTTCAGTTTTCCTCTAGCGCAGCATAACTGATTTACACAACACTTCTCCATCTCTATGGAGACAGCCATACATAAACATTGCTGAGTTGACATAGTACAAATACACAAAGATCACATGACCATAAAAGACTAGCAGATGAACTCAGACTGGGTAAAGCACAATCAGCCAAAAATAAAACCTTGGTACAATCCTACAATTACTGTAATTTCCAGTCCTCACGGCATAAACACCATTTTAAAAATATTCTCATGTGTGCATTTTGATGTTGAAAATTATGACAGGGTTGTGTATTTGTAAAGCTTATTTGTATTAAAGTAATTTACATTTGTATAATTTGCTTTTGCAGTCAGCTAAATTTTAAAGTGAAAATGTGATGCATACTACACACCTTATATAAAAAATAATACCATTCACTGGCAAAACTTGTAATACATGTCTGACTATCTCACCTGTAGCATGCCCACAATCTCCACCTTGTTGAAGAAGATGAAGGAGTGCAGGGTGGACAGCATGTTTTCCTCAAACACAGAGGGCGTGGGGAGCACCATGTCCTGAATATACTGCACCCGATACGTCTGGTGTATTTTCTGACGCAGTTCAGGATCAGAGATGGGGATCACCTCCTTAAAGCGGGCTGTCTTAGTTAGAAACTCTCGATGCCGCCGTGGCTGCGGGAGTGCTGGGTCAAACTCCAGACAACCAATGACGTCCATGATGCACTCGTCAGAAAACATAACCTCAAAGAGCGCAGTACGATTGAGCAGGAAGATGCCTTTAATGATTTCATACAGGTGGTGCAGTCCCTCTCTGTTCTCCAAATCCTCACACACACGGAACAGTTCCAGGAGCTTGCGAATGTAGCCCTCGTTCTCCACAGCCAGTGCCAGTTTCTCACGCCGCAGTGGTGATGGGAGTGAGGAGGCCACCAGCTCAGCCAGGTCCTCCAAGCGGTTCAGTTCACATGGTGGCAACTCCAGACCTGGCGACGACATGTCATCGAAGCGCTCCTCCTCAGACTCGTCAACCACATCCTGGGTGATGTCCACTGATGGGTCTTTTCCCTGCACCTTAACAATGAGAAACATGTGAGTGACAGTCAGGGATGGAAATTGCCACCAGCCAAATGCTGGCCAAATATGAAAGTGACTGGTAGAATTCAAACACAAAATAATTATTTAATATTGAGTGTCTGCTGAATTTGAACATTTATCTTTCAGTGGCTGATAGATGTTCACAATTTAAAATGTTAAATTTCCCACCCAGGACATAGGATGCGACTAGTAATCACCAGGATCACCCAAACGCACTTGATATCAAATGCATACACAGATGGAGCAGACAAACACACACCCACACAAAGAGAAGTGCAGTTACCTGGCATATTTTCTCCCAGATTTCATCACAGCCAGCCTTCTCCTGGAAGCTGAGTGCCAGATCATAATTTTCAGCCTCTGACCATACTATCAACGTATCCTTTCCAAAAGAAAAAAAAAAGCCAATCAGTACACAGAGAAGGAAAACCCATATTCAACGAATGTACTGCATCATGCTATGTGCTGACCTGTTGTTTCTGATAGGCTGTGTTTGGATTGATTTTGGACTCCAGCAGTAGGGAACCTGTCAGGTTAAAAGCAAAAGTGGCCAGAAAATGCTGTCAAAAGTGAAAGTTACATGCATGCATGGTTCCAGATGATATAGCTGGTTAAAATAAGTCTATGTGGAAGGTATTGTTTACGTGTAGTAATTATTGATCAACTACTACCCTGACGAATACATTGCAGGTGATGTCGTAAGTTGGCATTTGCCATTCCTCTGGCCTTACCATCACTCTCTGCTCGCACCAGTAGGGATGTGCCTTTCAAACGCTCCACATAGCCCGAAGAGACGTGCCCGGTCCCACGGTCATCCCACTGTCTGTCCTCGTTGAGGGTATAGACTTTGACTCGTCGACGAGTGTCCGTCATCCTGGCAGGTACTTGTAACCGGTTTCCCCCTCCCGGCCCTATGTGGCTTTTACAGGGTGTCTGCTTCACCTAGTAACGCCTCCACTTCAATTCACTTTTTACTTCACTTAACTTGTGGCAGGGGGGGTCAAGCGGGCTAACCGTTCTTTGAAGTAGCTTGAAAGTGATACACCTGGACGAGTATCCAGGAAGATTCCCCTGTAGATTATTTCAACGAGCTGCCTCAAAACTTATCTCGCCAGGGTTAAAGGCAACGCGCCACCCAAAATCAGCTTACAAACCATTGTAACAAGCTAACGACAGTCTAATTTACAGTGCGGAGGGCATTGACGTTAGTTAACGTGTTAATCTACAAAACAAGGGCCGACAGACATTATAAAGTCCTAGCACACACTTGATAGGACTATTCGTGATAAGCCCCGCCGTTACGACCTCCGGCTCCGAAAACACTCTGCCTGATTCTTAGTACAGTTTGTACGCTTGCGGGAAACGTTTGCCAGTTACGTTAGCTAGCAAACCTAACGACTTAACTCGCTAGCTAGTACGCTAACTGCCTACGCTCCACATCTTCAATGTTAAACAACCCTTTGAAGCAAAATGACCCGTGTTGAGCACCGATAACATTATTTCACACTTGCGGACAGTAGACACCGTGTTTACCCTGGACCAATGTTTCTAATTGCGTCTGAATAATGCGCCAGCTAGCTAGCGTTAGCTGCTATTTCTTCCCCAAGTGTTCCGCCATGTTCTGGCTCGGGGCCGCGGAGAGACGAGTCTCTCCTTACTGATATTCATGCATCCCAATAATTATGCAAATCAACAAACTGTAGTCGTATGATTTCTTCAAGCGTACGCTTTACATTACAATGCTATTTGCCATTCATTCCCGACGTCTTGCTCAGATAATTGCTAGCTGGCCCCCCCGTGAGTACTCAGCCATCTTGGGTCCCTTCAGTCAGTACGGGGTTTCCAGCACAGCAACAACAGGGCAGCCCGCCACATTTAAAGAGACAGTAACATTACAGGCCAGAAGTTCTATTTCTAATGGTGATCAGCAGAAATGGCTCATCCGAGAGGCTCCAGCAACGTCCAACATTATTCAGCTCGATACATTTTATATTATTTACCATCCAGCATCATATTCACCCGGTACTCCAACAATTTGACACATACCTGGATCCACAGAGTTGTAGATACTTGTTGAGCAGTCATTTCCATACTCTAAACACTACAACACTAAATTAACAAGGAAATGTATTGCTCATTGTGCCAATGCAGCAAGAGTGGACACTAGTCACAAAACAACTGTTTATTTTGTTTAAACCAAGAAAACAGCAACAGGGATAGCTTAAATCAGATTATACGCAGAACAAAATGTTTACAAAAAAAAAACAGCATTTTACATCATGATGGTAGCCTATATTAACAACAGTAATAACTGATGAAATGTGGAAAATAAATCTTCTGGGATCAGTTACATTATAATTAGTTAGTCAGTCTGCAGAAATTTCTCATTCAAAAATGAATCACCTTCATGTTGAAATCCAAATGCCCTGTAAAGGTATAAAAAAAAAAAAAGGCCTCAACCTTTAGGGGAACTGAAAGCACACTACTAAAATATTGGCAAACAAAAAAAAATGTTTGTATCTAGCCTGGGGAGCCATTCTCCTAGCAGGGATCCCTCTCCATCAATAAGTTAGTCCTTGCGGCCATTCGCCCAACTCTCACCATTGTGTAACAAATAAAAAAAACAAAAAAACATATGTATGCTGCCAAGCACAACATTTCTAACTTTATCCCATTTTTCAAACCCCATAATTTCCCAATATACAGTAAAGTCCTTGGAAGTGTGTGTAGCAGGGCAACTCCTCACTGAAACGTTTATTTTGCTGCCTGCTGGGCCTGACGCCGCAGCAGGACATATATCTTCTCCTTGATCCAGTCTTTGTTGTATGGTTGGTATGTTTGAGTGTCAGCTCTGTACCTGTATACAAATTAAAGTGATATTTTTTTACTGGAAGCAATCAACACATTAAATCAAAGGTTGGTTTTCATTCAAATCAATGAGTTTACCAGGCAAATCATACTTACACAAGACAGCTCAGATCTGCCAAGTCGTCAATAAAGTCAAACAACTGACTAATGTCATAAGTGATGGAGGGACTGTTTGGATTCATCCTCTTAAGATGCTCTTCATACATTTTGCAAACACCTGGAAGAGAGGTGCAGAAAATTCTGAATGTAAGCAAAGCCATTTCCAAAAGTGTGTCTCAAAAGGAAATAGCTGACATGGTACAGATAACAATAAACTTCAATTAGTGTAGTTTTCACAAGAGAACAAGGTTCATTGAGTCAATAAAAACACTACAGATTTCAGACAAAGGAGAAATGAGAAAGGATTAATACAATTATTTAAATTGATCAACTGTTTTTTGCACATTTGGCATCTGTGATAGATTAAAAAAAAACACACGTTAATTAATAGGTAGTGATGAATCCGGTCGTTCAACAGACGGGCTCGCAGTTACCATTCAATAACCATCCAAACATTTATACTTAATAAGTGCACTAAAAGGCTTTCACATTGCCTCACACAGATCCCAGAACGGTTCAGAATCTTAAATATTTCTTATTTGAGACATAAGTAAGATATCTTACCCTCCAAATGATGAAAAGAAGCCATTACTATGCTTATGGCGACATTACTTTCAGTGGCCTCACTGAGGAGTTTTGCTTAAACAAAAATGTAATGGTTCTAATAACAGAACATGGTTATAAGCTGCAGTTATTACAACAAAAGGTGAAGGCAAACTAGCACCGTGATTTAATAGTGAAACGTATTAAAATCAGGTATACAACAGCTGAAGACTCACCTTCCATACATTCATTCACTGACTCATAGTCAGCATATGTGCGGCCCTCGGGTCTCTTGGTTGGTTGGACAAGCAAAATTGTGTGCGACTGTAAAAATGATTAATAACATTAAATACACACTATAATGCAAAGCTCATATCACACTACATCATCTGAGTTACTGACACGCACTTTTGTGTTTTCCTCTGATACATCAAGCATTACTTATAACCGTACCAGGAGGTAGACGCTGGTTATTTAGCAAGAGATAACAGACTAGGACGCTAACGTATTAGCTAGCCTTTTAACAAAACATCCCATATACTCTATTCATAATCAAGCGAACAGACAGAGACGAGTGACTGAAGCATCAACGTTAACAATAAGTGTTTATAGCAACAGAAGAAATTGGACAAAGTGTTTTGCCAGAGTAAGCGTTAGCCTCGCAGCTTGTTAGCTTAGCTATGGTGGATTAGCAAGAGAAAACATAGCTAATGCCGCGAGTTTTTATCTCTTTAAACATAAAACAAAACACTCTTACCATGTTTGTGTTGACCGCAGACCCTCTCTATTTATTGGGGGGGATGCAAAAGTGCAAAAACAATCGTTGTTTATCACTTCTCAATACCCCGTGCGAAGTAGCTAGCCAAGGAAAAATATTCAGGGGAAATGAAATAAATGTTTTTCCGGTTGTAAAGTGAAATGCCTTCAAAATAAAGTTTTTGTTTCAAATTAAAGGTCTGTCAATTTCTAATGTTTATAGAAACAGTTTGCATGTGGTGGGAAACGTATTTATATCCTTTACTTAGTTAAAAGCAGCAGTCCCGTAAAGAAAAATACTATATTACAAGTAAAAGTTCTGCATTAGAATCCTACTTAATTATAATTAAAACATTTTTAACGTGATTATTATTACTGATGCATCAGTGTGTAGCTAGTATTTTAATGTTGTATCTGGTTGATGCTGTTGTGTAGTTTAATCTATAATAATGCCTTGTGTGTAAAATCCTAATCTGCAAAATAGCAAGGAACTAAAGCTGATTAATAAATATCATGGAGTAAGTACAATATTTGCCTCTGAAATATAATGGAGTAGAAGCATAAAGTGAAAGAATAATATTACCAAAAAAAAATGACATTGCAAGAGCAGATGGAGACAAAGATAAACCACAACAGTTTTTCTTTTCAACTTACTGGATAGCTACAAATATATTGATTGGGTTCATGATTTGTGGGTAGTCACATTGACATCATTTTATTTTAGTCCTGATCTATAAAGAAAAATACATAAATGAATATACTGAGTATCGTAAACAAAATGTCAGAGATCAAAGGATAATCAGAACCATGAGATAGGATCATGTGAGTTGATATCAGGCTATCTAAATCATTTTTAATGTAAAGTCAGTTGTTTAAATGAAAGGTAGGATAAAGTAGGTTTTACAATACGTGGTTGTGTGTGTCATCATATACGTGAATACTACAATTGTAGAAATATCATATGATTAGCTTCATACAGAGGGCACTCTGGTTATCCAATGATTTGGAGTTATTAGTGGTGAGCATGGTTATGCCCTTGCCCTCAGAGCAGCCCTGGGTGGCAGTTTCCTTGGGGTCCCTCTGCGAGGTGCAGGTGGGGGCTCCCTCACACCCCCACACGCTCTCTGGCATGTTTCAAGGGACAAAAAGTTATTGGCATTGCCCTGGCAGCTTCCATACCAGAACTCGGTACATTTGCCAGTGCCTGAGTCATAGTAGAAGCGGACCTTCCAAGTATCACAGGGGCCCTCATCACGAGGCAGGGAGCACACGTTATCAGTGGATGGAGTGGCAGGAGGTAGTATGCTCTGCTCAGGGAGAAGGACAAAAATAGAGAGATAGTAAGTCTTCTTGCATAGCTGGTAAATTTAGCAGATGTACAGTATATAGTAGATAAAGACGAACTATTTATAGTGTCCTTTTAAAAATTGGGCTTCCTTAAGGTTGAGGGACTTGTGAGAGGCAGATTAAAAGAGATATCCTGATTTTTAGTGGCTAACATGGGTCAAGCTCCAATAACACTGGATCCTACACTTCCCATGATGCAACTCAATAGCGTCTTTCATTAGACCCTCCCTGCCTGGTGAAAGCCCACATCTTTCAAACGCCACACCCATGTCACTTTGTACTCAAAGACAAGATAACCCTGATGACATCACTCGAGTTATTTTCTCAGACTTCCCAAAGCCTCTCCAGAGCCAAAGAGGACAGTATTCGTCAGGCTGATTTTGACCTGTAAAATCAGTGGAGGGTCGCTTTAATAAATTATTCAACAACTTTAATGAGTTTATTGGAACAAGATGAGAAACAGATGTGATTCCTACCACAGTTGTCTGGTACTCAGGACATCCAGCCCTTCCAAATCCTTGAGCTGGAGTCACCCCATCTAAACAACAGCCGTAACTAAGGAAGGGAGATTTTTTTTCAAATGTTGGAAACACTTTGTTGAGCCAATGTGCCTTCTGTCACTTTCCGTTATGTCATATATTGGTTACCAGAATGGAATCCAAGAAGCTGTGTTACCTGGTGCGGACACAGTCATTTTGGGAGCAGCCCTCATTCCTGGGCCCAGTGGCAGAGGTATGACCATCGGGACAGCAGCCATAGAATGACTGCACACAGTGAGGACCAATCACAGGAGGGTAGGGAACATGCCTAATGTTTGTGTGTGGCCTGGAAGCTAAAGCAAGAAAACACAGACATGGTCAAACAAGCATACTGATACTGTACGTGCCACAGACCTCTGAAAATGTGTGTTTGAAAAGTGCAACGCAATCACGGTCTAGACAGCGGCAATTACAACATAAGGGCACATTTACTTTACTGCCTGAGGATGAAAAATTAATGAAAAACAGTAATACCTGAGCTCAAATAACTGGTTGCACACTAATTTGAAATTATTTTAAAGTCTTTGTACATCTTCTTTAGTACAGCTTTGGCTACACATATAAAATAACTGCAAGTTCAGTCATGCAAGGAAAGTTAATACAGTTCAACACAACATCCCCCACATGCTCCACATACCTGAAGGGTCTTCTGGAACATGGGGCACAAAACCTCTTATGGTGCTTTCATGTACCCTTGGGTCCTGTGCACTTGGGACCACTAAGGAGAATGTGCATTGATTAAATTCAAACAAGAGCAAGCAATCATACGAAAAAAGTGTGTATGTTTGTACAGATTTGGCTCACTTTGTTCTCCAGGGCAGGGCTGTGAGTTACATGCCTCCACAGAGACCGGTCTGCTAGCTGTTCCGCATCGGACCTCTAGGTAGGGGTTCAAATCTGTATCAAAACAGCCCACTCTCCTCTCCCTCACACCACCACCACAGCTTCTAGTGCACTGCAGAGACAAGACAGGGGAGGGTAAGTCACGTGGAGATAAAGGAGAGATACAATTTTTCTTCCCCAGTCCACAGCACTTTTTTGTTGTTGCTCCATTTCACCTACCAGTCCGTAGTCAGTCACATGCCAGGTGATGTGTGTGTGACAGGCAGGTCTGCGGCAGGTCTGGACAGAAGGAGGTCTTGCCAGTCCACTGCAGGCATGGTCAGCCAGATGTTCACCCGCTGGCCCCACACAAATCACGTCCCTCGTCTGCTGGCCTTCCCCGCAAGTCACTGAGCACTGACCGTCATATGCAAGAAGATATTCAAATTGTTAGCCCACAACATTACCAAATCCATTTTGATACCTCAGCATAATGATCATAGATAAATGAGACCACAGTCAAGACAATTGGTAGCCTCTACTTCATACCAGTGGCTGATGTTAACACAAATTCTGGTCTTTACTGTAAGGTACAAACCACACTGAAGCTGGAGATGCTGTACTCAGGCGCACAGGGATGCATGTTGCAGGCCTGCTGGCTCTGTGGCCTCTGCAGATGCTGGGTAATGCAGTAAGACTTATCCACCACATGGGGGTTGGCAGGGTCCTGAACCCAACACTCCACGCTGCGATGCTGCATGCCTCCATTGCAAGTGGCAGAGCACTCGCCGTAGACACCAGGTTTGTAGATGTATCTGAGTGTCTCCCTTGGGTGAGGAGCAACAGCAACAGGAGCAGCAGAGCGAACAGAATTAGTGTCCTCATCCAAGCCCATAAACTCTCCATGGATCAGCATCTGGAGAGAGACAAATAATTAAAAATCATTATCTATTGTGATAGTGCCCTTGGGCAAGGTCTCTGATTGACTCAACGTGCAACAGTAAGAAAGACTGAACTTGTCCACCGGTGAATGTGGATTGCTGTGTGAGAAAGAGCTGCACTGAAAACCAACATGCTAAGAAAAATAGACATTCTACAGACATGCGGTACAATATAGTACTCTTAAAATCCATCATTATATTGTTTTGTTCCCACCCTGCAGATACCATCCACACAGATATCAGTGCGGCCCACATAGCATGGCGTTCCATCCACAACTGCAGGTCTGTGTCGGTAGAAGAAATTCTCTCCTCTTGGGGCACAGTTCAGCTCACATGGATTGGATGCTACAAAACAGATACGGCCATAAAAAGTCTGCAGTATAATACAGCTCTGGAAAAAATGAACAGACCACTGCAAAATGATCAGTTCTCTGGTTTTATATCAGGTCTTATACCTCCATAATAAGGAACCCATGTGTGGTGTTTGCTCTGAAAGTCCATCCTGTCAAACTGGGAGCACTGCTCCTCCCTGAAGTCCCTGGATCCAAGTGGGCATTCCTGCAGTGACACAAATTGCTGGACTGTTGGCATATTTTAGGATACATTAGTGCAGGTTGTGGGTGGATGTAATTTATAAAGAGGCACGAAATAGTTTAAGGATGATTACATGTGCATTACAGGTTCGGAAGGATTTAGAAGAGCCTATGCAGTTATGTCCTCCGTCTGTCCTGCAAGAGAGGAAAGAACACTGTTTGCATGCAAGCCCAATATCTCTCTTTCTTGTTAAATGCATCTGGCTTTATTGGTCCTGTCTAAAACATTAAAATGCAGATCATGTGCATAACCTAACTAGATTAACTAGAATAAAGTATTAACTGAAAATAAAAAGGCAATGCAAGATAAAGGAGGGCAATAGGTGTGAAAGACTTTTAAACTTTTATTCCAAATCAAATACTTGGGACCCTCATTATAAAATCTGTAAGATATGAGCCTATTATCCCATCCTGATACCCTGTGTCTCTACTTCCTACCTTGAAGTGATGCATTTTCTGGTTCTCATTGCCACTCCTGTTCCGCAAGTGCGACTGCAGGGCCCATAGGCTCCAAACTCTCCCCAGTAGTCATGGGCCGGCTGTATCAGCTGCGGGAAAAGAAAAACAGTAAAACTCCTACTCGCTCAGCTTCTGGAACACATAGTACTCTCACAGACCTTATCATAGCCCACCACAAACCACTAACACACACTAAGAGCATGCTGGAGACACCAAAATAGAATCTGGAATATTTAGCCACAAACCGTCCAATACACATTGCATAACATGTGTATAAGCCCGCTCTGTCACATATAAACTGCTGGCACTCCAGTCAGAAAGTAAACATTTTGCCTTTTTTATGTTGAGATTTTGGACATACCATACTTAGCCTTCTTTGCAATTTCCAACTGTACTAAAGTACATATCACTGACACAGGCAGTCAAATGGTACAGCACTATTCATATTGTTAAAAGTGAGACTCACAGTGACAGCAGGCACAGCCAGCAGCTGTAGGACACCCAGGACTTGCAGGATGTTCATGTTCACCAGAAGCTACTGCAGATCTACGAATGAGGATATCAACCAAATAACTAAACTTTCAATGCAGGTACTTTTGTTTTTTATAAATGATGTGTGTGCAATCAGTCCATTAATACATGTATGTTTATTCTTTTTATTTTATAACTTTTATTTTTCAGGAACCATGTACAAAAAGCATTAATCTCACTCAAGGTGAAGAGATGTGCTGTATCAGATTTAGCTACTAGCTAATTTCCATCAGCAGTGCCTGCACAGTAGACACAAACAATAATACTATTCTAATGTGTGTCGAAAGTTCTTTGATATCCTTGGTGATTTCTTTGCTAATGTGTAATACATGCATTGGATGTGAACAGATTAAACAGCTAATAACAAATATCATCAGACCCTATTTTGTCTTACCTTCTTGAAGTGAATTCCAAGCTGGTCGACCAGCAGTCCAGAGGGACGAGCACCTCAGTAGTGAAGGTAGACACTGACACCCAGCTTTCTATCTCCTCATCCCCTCATCCTCACCAACACCACAACCCATAAAGTGTCGAGTTTCAACCACACATGGAAAAAGGGTTTGCTTTTTCTTCCCCAAAAAGGTTTTGACTTCTTTTTTTTTTTACGTTATATATATATTATCTATATAAGCTGTGATTTTTTCTATTTGGAACAGAGTGTTTGCAGTTACGACACCCAGGCTGTGAGCCTACTTATGTTGTAGTTTTATTTTAAGTCTTTTCATTAGCAGCTATGTGTTTTAGTTAAGGAAATGATCAAAACTCAAAAATGTGCAACAATTGAGTAAAATCATTCTTTGCTCCAATACAGAAGAAGATGAAGAGAATATTCTGGTACACATCATTTAATGGTTGCATACATACATTTCAAACGTTAAAGCAATAATATTACATAAGGAATCCACTAAAGTGAAATTGAGGGTGAAAGAGAAAGTTCCCCATTTCTTTCAGGTTGCTGGCCACCGAATGTCCCTTTCACACATCCCATAACCACTAAATACAGACCATTAAGTCACAGCAGAAGAGCTGGTGGGTGGTTAACGTCGCCTCAAGGCTCTGTTTAGGTTTTTTTTTTGTGAGAAACCACAGTATGGTCCGGATGGGAAGAGAATATGGAAGATGCAGCCATCAGCCATCAGTGAAGAGAAACATTCCCGAGCCAGAAAATTCTGCAAAGATGAAGCTGGAGGAGCCGACCAGGCTGACGGGAGTAATATATAGAGTAATATATATATTTAACTGCAAACACAGAATACCTTGGTGATATAATAACTGTGATGTGTGTGTGATTTGTTGACACACAGCAAAGGTTGGCCCTCTGCATGGTCTTGTCATGCAGTTAAAAACAGCTGCACATGGCAATATAGTGTGAAAGCAATGCAACAATTTGTACCCTTGTTAAGTTCATAATACAGAATCTCAGGAAAACCTCAGCATCTCACTGCACTTCCAAACCAATCCCGTCCGTTCACCCCCGCACCCCAGGTTTGGTTTTCTCCTCAATGAGAAACAAAGTCTCTCAGACACTTTCTGTCCCTCAGAGCTGCCGGTTGAGTTTCTGTGCTTGCTTCTCTTTGGTTTCAAAGGCACTCTTGGTACTGAACAGGTCATCCACTGTATCTATGATCTCCTGCATTTCCCGGGACAGCTCAGAGTAACTCTCCTTTAGCTCATCTTGTTGTTGCCTCAGCTCGACCGCCGCCTGCATCAGCTCAGTGGCCTGGTGGCTGCAGTGGCTCCGCAGCTGCTCCACGTCCGACAACAGCACGTCCATGCTCTTCATCAGCTGCTCCAGGCGGCTGGCAGTTATCTCAAACCCAGCCTGGGAGTTGTCTGGAGCCTGAGCCTCAGGCTCTGGATCTGGCTTCGAGTCTGATTCCATCCTCCTGTTCTATCGGCTCGCTAAACCCCAAGTCAGACTTCAGAAAAACAGATATCTGGAAGAAAGGGGACTCATTTAGCTGGTAGCCAATGACTATAAAAGGTCAAAGGGTAGAAAGATTTCAAATATTGAGAGAAAAGGCAGAGAAATGGCAAAGATGCAGAGCCGCTCCAACACCTTTAGTCCCTCTTGGCTGGTAATGAGTTTAAGCTCCTTGCAAGGGGTGAAAAATGCACCTCTGACTAATCTCTTCTGCTTGTGCACCTGCGTGTACAGTTTGTGTGTGTTTGTGTGCGTGTGTGTGTGCAGGTATATGTGTCTGTGTGTCCAGGTGCCCTTTCACTGACGTGCTATCCTGTAATCCATTTAGGGCAGCTATCCTGAGCAATGCCCTCCCCAGTCCAGACCATTGCTGGTTGGGTGAGAGGCAGGCGGGACATCAGATTATGTGGTCCTCCCCTACGCCTATTCCCTGCCACGGCTGTCTGAGCAGACAGATTAAACCCATCCTCGTGAACTGATGCATGGGTGGCCTTGACACTCACATGCACACACTCATACACGCAATATAATTTTCTGTTCTGTCACCCTTTTCCCTCAGGTATTAGTCTAATAATGCGCATCTCACCATGTGTTTAGGCCAAACTCTTGTGAATATGTTTGGTACTTACAATAACAGTCAGGTTAAGACACAGAAAGTTTGAGGACACATAGCTGATGCACAGCACAGCAGCAGTGAATCAACCAATACAAATATTTACTCTGGATTCTCAATGCAGAATGAAATTTAGACAGAGGATTGTCGGATGATGCCCTCTGATGGATCATTTAGTGAAGGATTATCCACTAAGGAAAAATGCCAGAGCTGCGTATCATTGAGCGAAATATGGGACTAAGTTAAGCAGTATTTCAAGACAGAAATGTGTTCCAACTGTGAAATTAAAAAAGAAATTGTTATATTTGATAGAAAATTATGATTTGATAATGAAATATGGCTGCAATTGTTATCCTGGCTCATCTGCTTGAATTTGAGAAAACTGTTCTGAAATATTGAACTGATGTTTGTTTGATTACTTTTTGAAAAAGATAGTCATGAAACGTCATATAACGACAGAATGAATGAATATTCTCTAACGTGTTTGACAGCAGCATTTTCCAATATTTTTCCTTCAGGTCATAGAAAAAAACAGTAAAACGAGAAAACTACACCAAAGCGTTGATGTGTTTAAAGAGCCAGCAGAGGCACCTACCCTTTAAATGGCTGTAAAGATAAGGAGGAGAAATGGTGACCTCACCGCCTTCAATCTCTTATCAAAACAAACCAACTTGCTGCATGGAGGGCAGTGGCAAGGGCTCTTTCTGAGAGGTGAACGCAGTAGTGCAAACATTAGCTGTATCAGAAGATCAGTAAGGAATTATTAATCTGGTACTTTTATTATAAATAAATGTTTAATTTTAGTATGTGTAGACCTGAGCGTACAGTAAAGCTAAGTGTTAGCTTAAAGACAATGCAAGAACAAGAATATAAGTGTTTTGTTGCGCCTCAAATGAATGCAAAGACACCATGGTAAGAAGAGGATCTTATATTTGTGAAACAGGAAACTACATTAAATTACAAAAAATATAGCAAGGAATCTCTGATCTGTTAGGTATCTACCTCATGGTAGAAGGAAGCAAGAGCAAAAAGAGGCACCAGTAATTAGCAGCAATAGAAAAAATCAACAGAGAGGTAAGCAAGTTAAAGTTAATTATAATAGAATTATATTATAATATAATTGCATATAAGCATACAATGTGAAAACAAACTCTTACTTGTTTCTGTGGATATTTACTGAGAGCATCCAGGATGTTTCAACATGCAGGCTGAAGATAAGATAGATTGCGTTTGAAGCAGTTAATATGTCCATAATACAGCGGCTCTGCCCACATGACAGGAACTATATTCACTCACTATGGTGATGATCATGGTGTTGCTTGTTCAGACTGAACCCTGAATGCTGCTTATCAGCAATTCACACATTAACGTTCGTGGCGTGACGGGTGGCATCTGTATAATTATCTGCATCCCAAAGGCATCTTCAGACTTTCTACAATGAATTTAATCCAACAAATAATTATTTTCATATTTATTGAAATAATCCTTGTTCTGTCTCAGCCAGGTGTTACAGCCTCTCAGTGTGAGAGTCATGTTCAAACACTGTTAAATCAAAATCATTATGGTTTTATATTTTGCAGCTGATCAGTAAATGCTGTGTTATGAGTTTTTTGCAATGTATGTCTCAGAGATCAAACACACATGTCTAGTACTGTGCCTAACTGTCTGCAAATGAACTTCAGCTAGATGTCCTATATACATTACAATTGTTGTATTTTTCTTATGTCTAACAGAACTGGCCTAGGCATATTTATCCCGTATTTGATTAAATGTATTTCAAATTTAATTAAATGCTTAATACCTTTTCTCAAGTTTATCTTTATCGTTTATTATGCAGTCTTGTAAGTTTGTCTAACTGTTGGATTGTTGCTTGTGCTTTTATTGTCCTGTATACAGGGCTCCCATGCAAAATAGAGTGAACTGCTCTCATTGAACAACCCTGTTTAAATAAATCTAATGAATTAATGAATGATTTCATATAAAAAACAGATACATGAGTGTCTTTTCCCTTGGATTGGTCATAGGTTTATTAGAACAGAAATTGTTCCAAATGTTAAAAGTGAATGAATTTGCCAAACTATTGTGTTACATAAACATCAGCTGAAGCAAAAGTGAATTGGTATAAATATTTAAATGAAATACATTTGTGGATTAAGTCAAATTTCACACACCTGTTAATATGAATTAGGATAATGTAGAGTGCCACACATAATTGCTCCCAGTCAGAGATTCTGTTGTTGAATGGGACATCATAGCTATACCTGGATTCCTGCTGCTTTCTACATCCAAGTAAATAATCGATAGATACATAGATATACTGTATAATCCACATTTCTAAAAGTTAGATTGTTTTCATGTTTTAACTTCACTTTGAAGATGTCTGTGTCCTCAAATGACACAGATAAACATTTTTCCACCACTGTTTTTGTATTAATTAGAACTAAATCCTAAGCAGAACATACTGTGCATGAAGCAATGTTTTTGTATTTCTCCAATGTCTCCAGGTGGGGGCAGTGTTGTAATTCTGAGTTTTTTTGATTTGCGCTCTGGCTGAGGGTTAGTCACATGTTCCTACATGCATTATGTGTATTGTCTGCCTCCACTCTTGCATGTGTGTGTTTTATTTGCTCCTTTGTGTGAATGTGAGTATGCCATGCGTTGGTGGTTGCTTAGGCTTAGAGTTGCAGGTGAGTGCTTGTAAATTCTACAAGAAGTGAGATTTCAGTGAGTGTGCATTTAAGTGCCAACATGTTCATGTGTTTCTATGTATGTGAGTGCTGTGTGGGGGTTCAGGGGTATAGATTATTTCGCCCTGGGTAGCATTCAGGCAGGCGGAGAGGAGAAAGGGGGCATTGAGGTGGTCCAGATGAGATGTCATAGGTGCCTCATAAAATCGATTCCATCATTGTTTAACAGAAACACACTTGCAACAACCGCCTGACCTCTCAGACTATGACTATGCTTGAACCCCCCCTTTTTTAATAATGAAGGAATTAAATATATCAATACTCATGGTCTGGCATCTGTATGTGGCTTATGTTGGTTGTAACTGATTGGTGTTACAGTACAGACTACCAAGGAAGTAAGTGTTGGAGGAGAATTGACAATATGTGTGTATTTAGTCTGGTCTAAAATGAAACTACATGACTAAAAGGAGACATTCCTGGAAGTTGTTTTTTGTTGACTTGAAGCATCAGGTGGTTGAAGTTTATCAAATCAAGGTAGCACAGATAGCATCAGGACAGTCATCAGCATTTTCTGGCGCTTATTCAGTCCTACTATGTGGAAAAAGTCAGCCATCTGTTATTGGTAAAAACATTCCAATGAGTTACTTGGAAATAACTTTCATCTCAACCACCCTGTCCTTCTCTGTATCCTTATCTCTTTCTTTCTTTGTCTCACGCACACAATCTCCACCCAGACATCTGGTTTGTCACTGCAGAAGTGGCAGCCCTCCACTTTCAGACAACCCACCATCATCGCTGGTCGTAGCTGAAGAAAAACTGCATGGTAGTGTTTCCCCTCTATGATTTACTTGCAAGTAAATGAGATCATAAAAAGGCTCTCTGTCACTGAAAGAATGGGAGAGTTATGGGCCAGTGGCTCACATGCTGCCTCGGCCCTTTGGACCCTTGGGGGACTAAGGGCTTGTCACAATGTCTTTACCCTCAGAACTGTTACACTATTTATGGACTCTCCTGGGTGTGTATGGCCCTGTGATTTTTGGCTCTCCATCTGGTGCTGTGGGGGCATTGTTGTCAATACTTGGAGATGTGGAGTTAGACATGGAGCCACTGCTGGGATGATCACGGGAAAATTATGGGGATCGTGTGGTTAAAGGGGGTAAATAATACAGTAATTTGAGTGGTTTGACTGGGGATTGGGTGTAGGGTAATAAAGTGTGCATTTATGGACTTGAAGTGGTTGAAGCTGTTAAAGGTAAAGGCTGAAGACAGAAATGCTTGAAAAGATATAAAGGAAACCCATGTAGACATTTACTATGTGTAGTGTGAACAAGGTCAGCCCACGGATAATTATCACCTAACTTAAACTACTAAGCAACTTTCAGTTCATATTTGGTGTTACGCTCCAAAACTTTACTGTTTTGTTTCACCCTCGTTTCTCTCATCAGCGTAGTTTTTAGCTGTATGAAACAGCAGTTTCTATTGAAAACACTCACTGTTGGCTTCTTGCCCAGCACCAAACAGCAAACTAGCTGGTGAACATAGTGGAACATTTAGCAACTAAAGAGTCAGTTTTTTCCCTCAGGAGTTGGTGGAGACCAAAACAGAGCTAAAAGGAGGGTGAATATTAAGTTTGTCATATGAACTTTATAAGGTGCTAACATGTCAGTTTTGTGTTTACAGCCTGTTGTGGTGCCAAAAAAATCTATTATTGCAGGTTTACTTAAATAGTCCCTTGTATATACGGTGGACAGAAATAACAGAAATGAAATTGCAGTGAGGAGAAACAGAATGACAGTATAAGGTGACCAAAGTTCAAACATATACAATTTGAAGAATATTGATCAGAGAAGACATCAAACTTTCAGGTGCTGCTGGAATAGCCTCTGTACTGCAAAGATGTGGAAAGGGGACAAATAGGCAAATCTCGGATAGCAGGAAAACAGAGTTATAAAAAAGATTGAAACCATTTTAAATTAAGTTAAAAAGAACAAAGAAGAAGGACATCTAGGGTTCAGCATCGTGCTCAAAATTGCTCTGTTTCATTGACCAAAACAGTGACTGACTTTCTCTACATCCTGCGACTGCACCATAATAAGACATGATAGGGATAAAACGGGCCCTATCCATATTCCTGATGAAGAACACATGGCACCACCATGATATGCTGTTTCTATGTGTAGGTCTTTACATGTCTTGGATCAAGTACCAAGTGTTGCTGCTATTCTCTATCTATTAATACAATGATGAATATGCAGTGTGAAGCAATTTGAGGAATGTTTTGTGGGTTAAAGTGATGGAACAATAATAAGCTGTCCCTCAGAAGGGGGATATTTCTACCGTGGAGATTTGAAAGGTATTTCTATTCAAACTGTCATTTACAGTTTCTTTCAAATGTCAGTCCCTCTGAAAAGGAGTGACAGTTAAATCCCTAAAAAAAGAAAAGGTTAATGCCTTTTGAAAAAAAATGTTGAAAAGCAAGATTTAGTAAAAAAAAAAACAACAGCTAAGCTGCGCTCCACCACAAGCCCTTAGATCTGGATCAGTTTCCTTAAGACGTTGCCTTTTTCTGGTAAATGGGTGGGATTCCTGATCCCGTCCCTCCAGGGGAGTACAAGTGCATGAATAGCTAATGTTCCAACGAGACTTCCCCCGCTTTCATTTGATGCCAGAGAATTTCTTCTTCACTGTCAGAGAAAACAGCAAATGTGAAGTTTCTACACAATGCGCATTGGTCAGAAGCCAAATTCTTAAGAAACTATAGTTGTCTGAGTCAGAAGAGACGTTTAAATATTTCCCTCCAGATTCATGTGGAAGAACAAGCCCGGATTGTGGAAAGTATGTGATTTATGTTCCTATTGGCACCTGTTAAAGAAACAAAAAATGACTAATCTTGCTGGTATGGTGTGGGTTGTATTAGTTGGATGCATTAACAGAAGTGAAGCCTATAAAACTATCAGGAGACGAGGCCAGAAAATAAATCAGTGTAAACAGTGGTGATCCTGACCAGAGACCATGGAAGATGAGCAGGAGTATCCTTTTCAAATTACAGGATGTAATTTAAGGTGGAACGCATCAAGTTGACTTTCTCATGATTTGTGTCCCTTATGAATGTCTAACGTGTCCAGAGTGTCCGTCAAGTGAAGCATTTGGCCCTGTTCATGATAAGCAATACATACGACATTGAGCTGCTCACCAACCCAGAGCACTTCCATTGTTGGGTCTCTGTTGCACCTGAGGTGAGGTGCCTGCCTGCGCTGCACTCCTTTAACAGAGCTTTAATTGTTTTATGCCCCTTCCACATTCTTGGGCTTGCAGTTTCACCTCAGTACACACTCACACACACACACACACACACACACACACACACGTGCTCATACACACGCAAACGCGCAGTGATTGAAGCAACACTCCTCTGACCTTTCTTCCTTTTCCCCCCCGATGAAGCGCTCGCAGTACTAACAAATACAAGCGTTGTGAGAATGTGGCCTTCTCAGGAATGAACCCTAAAGTGAAACCACATTGTATCCAAGCGAAGTTGAGCTAAGAGGGCAGTACGACAGATGCTTCCTGTAAATAAAATTAAAATCCTAGCTCTCCTGAATCACACTTTTATGCAACAGTGGATGTATGTTATGTCGATATTGTAACTTGAGAACCTTTAATGTATTTTTAAATGAACCGTTTATGTTTTCATTATAGCAGTTCGCAAGATTTTTGGATAGAAAGTAGGGGTCAATCTGGGGGTGTGGAGTTAGAACAAAGTGAGTTTACCAGACCGCTGTGTCCTCCTCATCTCTGCTTGATTCTAGAGGCTTCAGGCTACGGTCGAGCTGCATTCTGGGTAATGAAGGGAATAGGTAAGGCAACCTCTTGTCGTTAGTTGCAAATGAGTGAGCGAGCTGTGAGCAGGTCAAACAAATAGTCATGATTTTTTCTTTGTTTTATTTAAATCATTTTCCTATATCATATTATTGTAAGATAAGATAAACTTTTATTGATCCCACAGGGGGAAAATTCACTGTTACAGCAGCTCAAAAATCCGAAGAAAAATAAATAAAAGCAATTAAAATATGAGATGGCTAAAGGAGACTGAAAGGAAGACTTATAGGAAAACCTTTGGTTGTAATCACATGCTGAATTCTTTGTGTTGTTTGTTTACAGTTTTTACCACACACTTTCTACTTGTTGATGAAGAGGAAATAGTAAATGGTTGAACTTACTACGTCTCTTGTCTTCATTGGAAATGGTTTAGCTTGATGTTTAGTTACAGTACGAGTACACACTGTACAAAGAACATTATATGAACACATTTTTTTTTCCTATCCTGTTGTTACCACCCCTCATCTTCATCTTTCAACCTGTTGTGGGGGTTGGAGAAAGTTGTGCTAGTTATCACTGATTGGGCAATGTGAAATATTTGTCCTTGTCACACCACACAGAAGAATGAACATTTCCATTCTCATTTCCCACAACTAAACCACACTTACATCAACTGTTTGATAAACCTGCATCAGAGGAGCTGCCATGTTTGGATATTTTGTGCCGCTGCCAGGACCTCATTTACGCTTTTTCAGGGCTGGGAAACGGGTTTTAGACACTGGGGAAATCTGGTGTGCCTCTGCTCCTCTCACAGCTAATTAGTGTGTGAACTAATTGCATATCTAACTTTAGCACAGCGACAGCCTAGTTCCATCTGTCCGCTATCTATATCATAGAGATTGGAGTGGAGCCTTCTGGTGACATCCTAGCTCCTTTTAGAATATTCTAGCAATAACTTTTACATCGGGAGCCTGTCACCTCGTCCAGCCTGGTTCAAATGATCTTTTGCCAGTTTGGCAATACAAGATGGCTAAAGGAGACTGAAACCCAATTGACCACAATAATGGTCTGGTTTACCGAGACTCAACATCAAGTTTCCAAAACACAAGTCCAGCTGCTCTGAGCATCCAACTGTCTGTTATTCCCTCCCTCGCCGAGTTAGTTGAGAAGATTAATACCAATCTCATGTCTGAGAGCAGCATCAATCTTCTCATCTAACTCTCAGCAACAGAGTGAACATGTATATTTCCCAAATTGTCAAACTATTCCCTAAATTGCAAAATTTGTTTCACTTTAAAGCATCAACACTTTCTGCACGTGGTGTTATAGTAGCCTATAGTGATATACCTTAAAGGGTCGGTTCACCCAAATGACAAAAAACATATTTTCTGACTTATACCCTTTATATTTAGCCATGCACATTTTGGTTTTATGTGGCCAAGTCTATCTCTGAGATTTCTGCCTCATCCCAATACAACAGAAGAAAATGAAAATGAACATTACAGTATTACAGTATTCCATAGACCTCACTATGATTTGTTTCCATTGGAATGTATTTAAACTGCAGAAACAGTCCCTATGCCGCTGACATGTTTTAATTGTGAGCACCACAAACAAATTTCCTTTCTATCTTTCCTTTCTATCTCAGAGACAGATATATTAAAACCTGGGTAAATTAAACCAAAACTGTCTGCATGGCTAGATACTGTTAGATGCAAGTGAGGAGACATGTTTTTTGGTGATTTTTGAACCTTTTCATCTCCTAAAATAATTTCTTTGCTCAGTTGTACTGCAGTTCTCGCTTCTAAAATCAGTTTGTGGTGTTTCCTTCCACCTGCAGAGACTCACAGCAATTGCCACTTCAGATTGAAAGATTTCACACCTTCTCACTTGCTGATAATAATGGCCCATGTTTAAAGCTCCAAACACTACTCCCTTTGTGGCAGACAAAACCAAAGTTTGTCTGAGGTGAGCTGGAGGCTTTTGCGGTTTGATGACATAGACTTCCCCTGATCACGCTCTTAAGGTTGTGGCTGATTCCAACTATTTCCAACAGACCCCCCAGCTGCCACTCGCCTTCCCGCAGCTGAGGTTGGGTGGGTGGATCGAGGTACTCCCCTCAGAAATAAATGATATGTGATGCAACCGACACGTATCCGATGACAGGATAGAGAAAGGTGAAGCAAGATTATGAGCGATGGATTTAAAGTCAAGGTTCGTAGGTAGCAGTGGATCAGGTTTCTGGGAAACTGAGCTGCAGGTTGTGCAGGGGGAGGCTACGGAGGACATGGAGCACTGTGGGACTTGACATCTAACTTACTTGTTAAAGTTAACATGTTAAAGTATCGGTCACGAGAGATGGTGGTAAAGTGGCACCTGGTTTAGAATTGTCCACACCAGGTGCAAAATGAAATGCTTTTGAAAGGAGGTCAGAGGTCAGGGTGTTGGCGGTTGCTACAGAGAGAAATGTTAACCCTAATGTTCCATTTGTTTCCATATTTTGTCAACTTCATCAAATGTGTGAGCCAAGTTTGTAGCAACATAAAGGGTTACCACTTCAGTACTTTACAATATATATTGTGTTTTAATAAGGTCAGAAGAAAAGGGGAAAAAAACTTTTGGTTTTGCTATTAGTATTTCACATAATCCATACAATTATCTCTTTAGGGGACAATAAAATCAATCTATATACCTATTATATTATTACATATAAAGCAGTTGGGGTCTTTGGGACAGCACACAGTGAACAAATAAAGCCAATGTTAACAGCACGCAAATGGATGTAGGAGCAAGTACACCGAGAAAGTAGTTTGGGATGATTTATTTCAATCACTGAACAGATTGAACAACAGATTCTAGAGTCACGTTAAATAACATTCATACGAAGGAGTTCCCGGGATCATCCTTTCAGTGCAGCCAGTTACATTACCCAGATGACATCATCATCTCAGGACAACATTGACACCAGGAGGTGATGTAACGAAAATATGTTACAAATAGGAGAAATGGACCGGGACACCAAACACGATGCATAGAATGTTCTCAAATACGTCTGGGTATTGTGGCTCCAGGTGTGTACGTGCTCCTCTTACACGGATGTCTTTACATAACACCACAAGTCACATTTCTTAACAAGGACCTTAAATTTGTCATCCAATTCTGTGCCATTGTTGGCTATATATAATGTACATGCGGGCGCCATGTTAACTGTTTCTGATTTTATATCTAAGGAAAATTACTGGCCCATAAGGAAGGATAAGCTGTACATAAAGGATTTTTAAAACATTATCTGATCACCCTTCTGATTCCATAACACAGATAACAGATGCACTTCATGCCGGCGCCTGCCAACCACCTGCTTGTCTGTCCGGCTTCATTATTTTGATGCTTTCACAAGTCTGGATCCAAAAGAGAAATATTTTCATTGTTAATCAGTGAACTCAGTAGAGTAACAAAGTGTAGACTTGTGTTTCCTGATGATCTTGTATGAGCTTGATGACAGTGATGACTGACCCACGGTACTTTTCTTCCTGCCCGGATTAGAGAGCAACTCTGAGGATTTCTGTTTCACTGAGTGTGAAATACAGGGGCCAAGACTGGGCTCAGGCACCTGTGAGATATCCAACCTTCGGTACGTTGGACTTCATCATTTGTAAGTATATTATACAACTATTGCAGGAAATGCATACAATAACACACAGAATTGATATAATTAGTTGATTTTTATCTGAATACAAAGTTAATGCTACTATCTCTGAGGCTCTAATTTGGACAAAAAGACAAAGAGCTCTTTGAATAGGTGTTGCAGAAACAAGCTAAATCCAAATTACTGTACAAAAATTAAAAATGTTTGTATTTGGAAAAGATGTAAACATTTACACATTCGTGCGTGCTGATAATTAACTTTCCGGTATTTTCAGCAAATGCCTCTGTTTAAAAATGTTTTCCCAACTACTGTCCTGTAAATATACTGTACAGTGCAAACATAAAAAGATAAGAAATAGGGTATACTGTCTTTAAAATGTCTTAAAAATATAGTGTATTTATCACCTCACTCGTGTGCTAAATGTACAAAAGCCCACACTATTTTCCCACCACATCAGCATACATATTGTGGGTGCCACATGGGAAGTGATCAGAGATAGCATTACACCCCCTCTTAGGCATTTCCTGTGGCGTTTCCTGCTTTCTTCACGACTTCATGTGCTAATGTCCATTAATCCTGTCAAACTCTCGACAGCGCTGCCTGTGTCAGTGTCTAATATCACAAAGGCAGAGAGAGATCTCTGTCTCTCTCTCTCTCTCACAGTTGTCGCTCTGAACTGAACGCAGCAGACCGGGGCTCCCAGTCGATGGTGGAGATAAGCCTTCGAATGTGCGTAGGTGTACGTGTACACATGCTTGTGTGAGATCTGCGGTATATACAGCTCAGCCCTAGGGGAAAAACTGTCTGGGAAATTGTAAAACTGATGACATGCTGCACAAAATCTGTGTCAAAAACATCTGTAAGCAGGTGCTAATCCAAACGGTTAAACTAAGGTTAAAGACATGGGGTCATGAGCTAAGCACAGTGTTTGAATCTGCAATGCATTTTTTTGTATTGTTGTGTCTGCAGGGCTTAATGAAGAGTTTTTCAAAAGTAGCATTGAGTGTATGTGTCATCTAATCATATCTAGCATACACAAGTCTATAATGATATTTTATTATGGCTGCCCTCATCATCCCTTCAGTTACAGCCTTTGTTTGTGAGCCTATTATTGGCTTCTCATCTGTCTATTGCCCTTTGACTCTACAAACACCAGAGCATCGTTTCATTCTAGCGTGACTCAATTCAACAGCAGGCCTCGCCATGTCTCCTCCTCAGTCTGCCATAGATAAGCTTGCTCTTATTCACCTCGCCATACAGTATTACACAAGTCAGCTGAGTCGCACACTAATATAGAAATCTAATCTCTGAAACAATGCGCACACATCTCTCATTCAAGGAAAACGAGCAGTAACTTTTCATGAGTATGAACTGTAGGGATTTAGATGTTGGTCCTGCATTCTCATTGGTTCCGTTTCAAGAACATATAACTTGTATTTCTGCATCTTTGTCTTCAATAAAGCGCCACCATCACAATAGGATGTGCTCGAGCTTTGCAGTAATGTTTGCATATTCCTGTGTTGGTAATTATAAAACCAAGGGCTCATGTTCCAAATGTTTTTTGCATATGCATGGACATAAAAGCATTTTACTAGCACAGTGTTTCCTTCCAATGCTAAGCAGCTACTTCTTTGCACACCTGTAATGTGTGTAATCATCTTACATCAACATGTATACGAAAGTGATTTTCTTGTGCCCTTATGCATGTAGCCATGCAGCGAGACACTTGATAGTACTAAATAGTTAGAACAAAGGTAGGCCTGGTAAAAATTGATTAAGTTACAGTAAAAAGGAAACTGGATTCACAAAAGTATACTGTATAGTCCCTCATGGCAGGAAGAAACACCAGTGAAAGATCAACACCCCAGAGTCCCCAGAGGAAGTAGGGCCTAAAACACCAATTAATCTAGAATTTCTATTAGCAGCACATTAGTTTTGGGCAGCTAATGGTTAGCTTGAATAGCAGTCAGCTGACAGCAGACAAACTAAATAAACTGGAACTGCTATGGATCCGTGCCAACACTTGCAAACATCCAAATGCAAGTGGTGTAATAATGTACTTCAAAAGACAGAGAGTACAAATGGACGATTATGGCTGGAAATTTTGTGAAAGCAAAAAACAACACAACATCTCATCTACCGTACATTATCAAACGTGCATAAACATCTGTAAACACAGGAAATATTTATCTTTAGGTCAGGAAGTCATTTTGTGTATCCCACAGCCCAAGTCATCTGAGATAAATGCCTGTTTTGAACAGCACATAATTTCCTGATGTTGCAGAGTGGGACATGACACAACAGGGAACTTAGACATTGTAAGGTGACAGCCAAATTAAACCCATTTGATCCCAATCTCTTTCATTTTGGAAAACCACAGCCAAGCTTTAAGGACTGAAAATGCAGGATGCATCAGCACATTAGCAAAATAGCATGTGGAACCAGATTGATATAATTTTTAAACTTAAGTTAATATATTTCAGTTAAGTCACCACCTGTAGAGCGGTGAATGTTTTCAGATTGCCTTAGGTTCATCACCGCAACCTTCTTACTTGAACTCAAAAGTATTTGGACTATGGGACTTCCACTTAACTGAAAATGGCCAGGCATGCCTATACACGTATGGGGAGAAACAGTTATTAGCCAACTATAATTTCTTTTACTGGCAGACCAGACACTGACAATGTTAACAGCTTTGACATGATTTGTCTGTTCAGCTGATACCTGAGGGGGAGTCCTTATCGCAGTCAGGACGTCAGCAGTTTCAATTGCTGTGAGAAAGAGGATATTGTATGGAAAGGCCCAGAGACCAAGCCCTATCGCCTGTGGGACAATCGTTTCAGTTGTGACCTCACTAGTGGCAAAGGTATTACTCACCAGTCAGCAGAAAGTATAAATCACAATATGCGGCAAGGGTAATTTTTCATTTAGGTGAAAACACACTGGCTAACATCCCCTTTATTTCAGAATGTCTCAAGAAAGTACATTACATTACAAAAGTGAAGTCTGGAAGCAAAGTCACTTGGAGGGGCAGGGATATGAGGGATACATATAAGACTGTGCTGCTCATTCTAAATGGGTTCCTCACAATGACCCAGTTTCCAATCAGTGCTCACAGACGCGTCCTGCCCGTACACTGTGTTGTCGTGCCGTAACGATAGGTTATTAACGCAGACGAAAGGACTGAGTTTTGGCTTTGAGTTTCCTTTACATTCTTTTTGCATGCGGGGAGGTTACTGGAATCAGTTAGGCTACTGGCACTGTAAATGTCAGTCAAACAAAAAAAAGGATTAATTGTCCAAGGTGTTAAAGCAACGTGATCTCTGCAGAGCCACATCTTGACATTCCTGATATATTACATATAAAACATGTTTTTACTATATTTTATCATAGCGTATTATTTCAATGCAATACTTCCTGGGAGATACAGTATATTTAAAGATCTGACTCACATGATTTCTAAGTTTCAAGGATTCAAATGAGTGACCTTCAGTCCAGCTTCTGTAATCTATTAGTAATGATCACCATCATATATATGCCAAATAATTTGATTTGGCTGAGGAAATCACCGTCTCATCCATCAATAAGAAACTATCTTGAAACAAAGGGAGAATTATGATATATATAAGTCCAAAAGGATCCCACCTGGGAGTGTAATTTGGAACTGACATGAACTAAAACAGGTTCTGTGGTTTACTGCCCAGTTCACCTCCATCTTTGTCAAGAAAAGTGCTGTCCCTTCCAGGTTTCAATAGACATACTCAAGTTTTTACAGTCAATGTTTTTCATTTCAAAACTATATTTGTACTTTCTTATTATTATTCTTGCCCGGCACCTTTAAAGCACTTAGAATTGCATCGAATAAAGATTGATTTTTAACCGGGTTGTAAAGGTAGTGTCTGCAATGACCTAAAACTTGTATTTTTAGCAATCAGGCTACTGCACCTCTGAGGGCAATGTTTGACCACTAGAAGTACTTCAAAGTCAAACTGTAGAATCTCACCTCTCATCAGGTAAGCCGCTCGTAACAGAGGCCTGTGTAACATTGTAGCATCGATTTTACCACAGACGAGGACACAGTGTTTGAATTGGCAAACTTGCCAAGTGGGTCAGTGTGAAAGCAGTCTAGTGGAGTGCAAAGGAGAACTTTTAGTTAATTTTCTAATATCGTCGAGCCCCTTCTCTGCATGTAATGACTCAGCCAACAGGCACAGAAACACGCGTCCTTGTGTTTTAAATGCAGATAAGAGAGATAAACGCTGACGGGTAAAATGCTGATAGAAAATAATAAAGAGATTGATGGTGGAACAGGTTGCATAAGAGGGGGAAATAATGCAGACCATGAGGCGAAATTCACCGTTGATTATTAGCTGGCCTGTATATGTAGGTGTGTGATGGACAGGAAGAACATGAAGTTCTATTGTCGGTAGAGTTATGATCGCTGACGCCAACCCTGACCTTGCATAACTGGAGCATCATCTTACTTAGAACAACATCTTAAGAGTGATGTTGTTCTCTGGACTCAGTAAATAAAAACGGACAGTTTCAAATCAACCAGGATTTTTTGAAATTATTATTATTTACTTTCACTTGGACAGACTTCAGGCTGTTATGTAACAGCAGCAGATGGAAGAAGGGGGTGGAACTGTACATTCTGGCATTCACAGGTGACTTTCACACTGACTCACTTCATAAAGATGAATGCTGAACACCACGTTTTAGCCACTATGACTGACAAGGCCCTTTTTCCACCATCACATCCGCTCCTGCTGTCGCATACTGAATTAAGAAAATAGATTGACATTTTTTGCTAATATGCTTATCCACTTTCTTTGCTAAGAGTTAGCTGAGATACCACTCTCAAGTCTGTAACGTATATGCCAGTTAGGTTGGCTTAGCATAAAGGCTGGAAATAACATAACCCCCTGTAAAATGGTGAGCTGTTGTTTTTACACTTTACACATACAGTATGGATGATCAGTAATCTGTGCTATATAGTCATATCAAGGTGAAAAAATCGATTAGGTCGTCTTTAAATATTCGGCTAAACTTGTGTGTTCACTCTGCTTCATCCCTGATCGGACAGAAGAAGTCAGTTGTATGCCAATTTCCTTCCTCTCAGTTAGAGGAGGATGATAGGTGTTCTTCCCACTTCTAAATCTCGTGAGAATGTAATTTGAGATTGGACGACCTTAGCGGGGGGGGGGGGGGGGGGGGGGGGGGGGGGGGGGGGGGGGGGGGGGGGGGGGGGGGGGGGGGGGGGGGGGGGGGGGGGGGGGGGGGGGG
>JAVQJF010129762.1:0-14245 GCA_036023855.1 Gadopsis marmoratus
GTGTGTGTGTGTGTGTGTGTGTGTGTGCGTGTGTGTGTGTGTGTGTGTGTGTGTGTGTGTGTGTGTGAATGTCGGGGAGGCAGGAAGGGGCGACGGCGTGAAGACGGAGACGGAGACGGTGCGAAGGGGAGAACAAAGGGCCCGGCAGACGGGAGGACGAGCTGGAAGGGAAGCGGGCAGAAGATGTCGGAGAGGATCGCGTCGTGCGGGAGCCTGTGTGACAGCAGCAACCTGCTGCTGCAGTACTGCAACAACGGTGAGCTGCTGCTGCTGCTGCTGCTCATCCTCACCGCACACACAACACACACACACAGATTTGGGGCCGACGGTGGAAGAGATGCACTGAAATGTGCACAAATTAGCCCAGACATTGTGCTGACAGGTGATTCTGTGCAGAGGCTGCAGACAAGTGTTCCCCAGCTGCTCATCTGTATTTGGACGCGTTTGATCTTTTTTCTAAACATCTGCTGGTTTATTTTCACGGCTCGTTGGGCTTTCCTGTGTAATTTCCTTTTTAGAAAGAAGATTCAGTATTAACACAGGGTAGCCAATCTTCTGGCAAATGTGCAGTTTATATTTTATAACACAGATGGACACTGGATACGTGGTGGACATGCAGTATTTGATTCAGTGTCGATATATTTGTTCTGTGGCGCAGAAGAAGGAAACAACTTCCAGTATTCAATTATATTTCAAATGAATGTTTATGTCATTATTTCTTGCGTTCTCCACCCATTGCATTGATTTAGTCGCAGAAATGAGCTTTTTCCAGTCTCGTCCTTTGACAGCAGTGTTTTGGGATGTAGTTTCGGGTTAAGAGAGTGAAATATATCTGCCTTTTTGTTAAGCTGGTGTCGTTTTACCTCTGATGTGATTGAAGTTCCTCTCAGTCTAAAGCTACAAAAAAACACTTGTCAGGAAAACGCAATCGCCTCGCAAAGCAGGAAGGATGGTGGTTGTCATCCCCCTGTTGTGAACATTTGAACGTGATCCAGTTCCTGAATTTGAATGCACGATGACCTCTGACGGTCATTTTGACAGCTTCGATAGCTTTGTGTCTCTGTATCTGCCGTCTGTATCTATATCCTGCTTTACAAATGTAATGCAAATCCCCTGCCGCTACCGGGCCAGGTCACATCTGTGGTCATAATGGAGGATAATTAAAGTGTGTCGCTGTCACCTGGACAAGGTAGTGGCGGTTTCTCCATCTGCTTCAAACTAACTAGATGCAATTTTTGTCTTTGCGTCATCACAGCCGGCGTAGATTTATTTAAAGGCGTAAATATCCATCAGGAGGTCAGTTAAATGCGTGTAAGAGACTGTAACTGTGTGTTGGTTGGACCCCCCCGTCCCTGCAGTCTACTAAACTTCACAGTCGGCCATATTGAGCGGCAGGTGCAGACGCAGCGAGGGGTCATGGGAGTCTGATCAGCGCTGTGATGTTTGTTATCCAAGATGTAACATGTGCCAGTCAAACCATTTGCCGAGTGTCGCGCTCCAAAGCCTCCTGCGGCTCCCCGGGTCACAAAGATTTGAGTTAAAATGTAAGACAAACACTCAGGTTCTGGCCGCTGAGCTTCAAAGGAGCTTAGCGCAGATTGCTTGAGTAAGGCAAAATGAAAATATGGAATCATTAATGTCAGCCACAGTTTACCGGAAGCGCTTGTCAAGTGACAGCTGGTCCTGCGGAGAGGGATCAGCTGCTTAACCTAGGTGTTTTTTCTGTTCTGTCCAGTGTAGAATGCAGTTTCTCCGTACTTTTGCATTTAAATGTGGGAATGTTTGTTAAATTCAAAATTCACAGTATTAAACTCTGTAGTAGTCTGAGCAATCAGCAAAGTACATGTCTATTTTATTTAGCTTATTTCTACTTGGTTGAAGTGACACGTTCCTTTTTTTTTCTGCTTTAAATTAAACTTAAATTACACTAAGCCGATAGGGTGATGCTGACACACTCCGACTCACTCTGGGACTCACGGGTAGATTAATGAGGTGTGTGTTGCTGTACTTGTGAGCACCAAATGTTCTCAGAGGGGTAAAAAGATGAGGACAATCCTCAGACACAATGATGCTCTTTACCTACCCTAGATTCTGTAAGGGTCGAGTTTAGGTTTAGAGTCCTGGTTTGGGGTGAATTTAGGATTAAGATTAAGTTAAGGTAAGTGGTCAGAGAATACATGTCTCAGGAAGGTCCTCACAAGTGTGGGAAAACAGACCTGTATGTGTTTGCTGACATTTCCAGATATTGTATTGATGCCCAGGAGGGAAGGAAAACCGTCTTTTTGCTTCCACTTAGAGGTCAGAGGTCAAACCTTCTGGAGATGGGAGGGATTCAGGATCGTATCAAGGACACATGAGCCTGAACTTAGCAAACTCAGTGTGACCACCGTCCTCCCAAGACTCAAGAACCTGCAGGTTTCCCATCTAACCAGTGTGTTGACGCTCGATTTCGTGATGAACCACTGTATTATAACATGTTGCACTCGTTTTTTATGCAGGGACACAACTCCGCGAAGGTATATTGAACCATTTTGGGTCGCGACCTATTGGAAAAACATTTCTGAAAAGTTGCTAAAAGACGTGGAAGACAATGGAAGTCATTCGTATGGCAAAGACCATGAAGAATGACAGCTGTGGAGCGGTTGCTAAACAGACTGAGGTGTTAAAGCTTGAATTAGGATACAGAACGCTTTTACCATGGTGGCTGCTGAAAATAGGCCTGTGTGAACCGAAACCAGGAGGGAAACGGTGGTGTCTCACCTGAGACCGAACAGAGCAGACCGGAGAATAATGACAGCGTAGAGGCCGTCTGTGTTGAGCGTGGATCTCAGCAGAGCAGCATCTGCCAAGTGAGCCTTAATCAACCAGCTTCTATCTTTCAGCCTGTCTCTCTTTCTTCCTCTGCCATCTGTCCTCCTGTCAGTGTAACCAGAGATCCTCTACAGCCGCTCCATCCGACCGGCCCTCCGCAGCCACCTGTACTGCACACGTGTACCGCACAGTATCCATGTATGGAAGGACGAGTCAGTTTATCTGCTCTAGTGTTTACAACCTTCGTGGCTTTATCCAAACGATCCAGCTGAAGTAGCATAAAGGGAGCATAAAATAAATGGCTAAGGATTTGTTGAACTCACGTTTAATTTTTTATTTTTTTTGCTCCTACTACAGCAAAGCGCCCTGCATCAAATGGCATTTCCCCTTAAATCTGCACTATGCAGAAGTACACACCAGCAGCCCCACATGGCAGTCGGGGGTAACTGTCAGTGCCCATCATTAAAGCACATCTTCTCTGACCTTTTCTTCTTCAGGCTCAGCTGTTGTTGGTGCCTCCAGCTTTCTCTGTGCGCTCTTATATTTTACGCTCGGGTTTGATTTGGTCACCAGCAGGGTGCGGGGAATACTCCTCACCAGTCAGCGCTCACGTCCGGAATTTAAGTTGGGCAAAGAGGATGACTCTTTGCTTCCAAAGCCCCATGTTCTGCTTCATCTCGGTAAGAGTGGCATGTGCAGTTTGTGTGTGTGTGCTGAAAACCCCATCAGGACCACATTTACAGTGTGTAGGGTGCCACTGATGCATTCTGGGTGCATGTTAATAGTGCAGAGTACGGTTTGTTCTTTCAGCTGTAGATTTGGATGAAATGATTGAGGAACTGTATGCAGTGTTACAGCAACAAGAGCTGTCAATCACAGCACGCTGTACGGCTGCACAGACCTGTGATTTACTGTGCTGCAGTGTTTTACTGTAATCTGGTGAAAATCTTGTATTTCCAAAATGTGAAACTGTCAGAAGCGTAAGAGGAACAAGCAGTCTGCTTTTCGGTTATCTAACAGATTTTTAAAGATTATTTTGAAGGATGCAGGACGGTAGAATTTGCAGCACAAAATCTATTTAAAAACATGCAATTTCTCATTGGGTTTAATGAGGTGTTCTTTTTGGCCCTTCCGTTCAGTTTAAGGATAAGGCCGGTGTTCTTTCTGTATTTTCTTTTATTGTCAACAAAGGCCATGAAAATACCAAAATGCACATTGTGTTAGTCTGTTTGTCAGAACCCTGTCTGTGGATCTCTGCCCTGAACCGAATGGATCGAATCAATGTAGTTTCATTTTTGTAAAAAAAAAAAAACCACTGTAGCTTTTAGCAAAGGTTACTCAAATGTGAGTAAATAGTGCGTTTGTTGGGGACTGTTTCCAGTTGTGCATTAATTCACCTTTGGTGCTGAGTGACAGTGCATGTCGGATTGACTCCAAAGTGAACTACAGTGGATTGTGGTGATGTTTGTGGCAGCAGCGTGGCTCACTGATGTGATTTCAACAGTCAGGACAACAATGGAGCTCTGTGGCACAGAGGAATTAGCTGCGTCAGGCTTTGGTTTCGCAGACAATACTTGTTAGTGGGATCAATTTATTATTGGTTTTGGTCTTTTCATGGAGTTTGTTCAACAAAATGAAAAATACAGAATATCACATCAGACTTATCGGTTTTTAAAACACAAAAACCAACATTACACGAGAGCCTGTATCTGTATGAAAAACATTTTGTGCCATGAATGTTTGCCTTTTGAATTTTACTTGTATGTAAATATATAGTCAAGGCAAGTGGGTCGCGAGTGCTGAGTCACCTTTTCTGTGTGTGTGTGTGTGATTGATCCAGGAGTCTGGCTCTGCAGCATCGCTTCCTGGTGGTGCCTGGCTGTACAGATGATGGTGCAGTGTGTGTGTGTGTGTGTGTGTGTGTGTGTGTGCGCGTGGCCCTGAGCCATGCTCCACCCCTTTCTGCCTCTGCCCCCTCTGCCTATAGCTAACAAGACAGAAGGAGGAGAGATGGAGGGGGTGATATGAGGAGGAGGAGGAGGGAGTGGTCCTGGAAGCGAGGGAGAGAAGTGGAGGTGGAGGAGGGAGTGGTTCAGTGGGAGAGGATGGGAGATGAGAGAGTGTGTGTGTGTGTGTGTGTGTGTAAGAGAGAGGGAGCGAGTGATCGAGCATCTGTCACGGACGAGGAGGGGAGGAGGGGAGGAGGGGAGGGAGTGGGAGTCCAGAAAGCCTCCAGGGGAGTTGGAGTGAAAGCGAGTGGACAGCCTGACTGAGTGTTTGCTCTGTGGACTGACACGCTGGTTGATTGACAGGAGGCGGGACCAGGCGGTCAGCGTGGCACGATGGCAGGTAGGCGAGACGAGCTCCACCTTCATCACCACTTCACTGCACCTTTTACTCTCTTCCCTCCAACTCCTCGTTTGCTTCGTCCCCCCCCCTCCCCATCGGAGGTGGGTCTGTCCACCGGCCTCCGTCCTTTCCTCTGTAGCAGCCATGTGTCTGTATCAGCCTCATGCCAGCTGGGTTTTAAGTAACACTTTACAGCAATGTCCGTCTGTGCTGGGATGGAGAGGGATGTGAGCGTGTAATATAAAATGTGTGTGTGTGTGTGTGTGTGTGTCGCCTGCTGAATATCAAATAGATGTGGCCTGTGGTTTATGAGGAGAATAATGGAATACCGCTGAGCTGTAACCGTTGATAGTGTGTGTGTGTTTGTATGATAAATCAAGGGCAAATGGAAAAGTAGCCGGCTCTGCAGAGTTTTATTTTTTTTCCATTTTAAACAGGTGTCCCGACAGTAGAGGAGATGAAGGCGAACCCTGCTGATCTCTCCATCTTTGCTTGCATCCTCCTTCCTCTGTCGCTCTTTCTCTTCAGTATTTAACATTTAACACGTTTAGCTCAATGTAAAGAACGACACTCCAACACGCCAAGCGTTGGCATGTTACAACTCGGACTGAACGTGCTCAAATGTTTAGTGAGAATTATTGCACTCGGATTGTCTCACGATGCAACTTAAAAAGTCTAGCAGTAGAGGTAACTGCCTCACTATACGTACTGTACGTACACACTTACACATGCATGTACAGACACGCTGCAGTGTGTAGGAGAATAGTGTATAGTCTCCTCCAGGTTCTTTCTGCTCCTGTTTCCTCCTCACTCGTTTTTCTCAATTCAGTGTCAAAACAGTTTAGATCGTCTTGATTATTGCTGTATTTAGTTCAACTTTAATCCATCTACTCTCCCACTCTGAGTCTTCTCTCCGGTTCTTTCTCCTCCCACCTGCAATCTGTTCTAATCTAATTATTTACAGCCATTGCCTGTGTGTTGTTTTTCACATAGTCAGGACAGGAAGAGATGTGCAGAGATATTTTATCTGTGTAATATCGCCCTTCAGGAGGTGAGACATCACTTTATTTATCATTGCACCATAGAGAACATCCATGGGAATAATACTTACTGTAAATGAATCACGGAGAGCCAATTTCCATTTGTCTGGGGTTTTAATTTTCTAATGGGTCAGACCTTGATGCTGAAACTGAATTAAGACCATGATTAAGACTAATGAAAGGCTTTTAGAAGCTGGCAGCTATTTAAAAAAGGGACACAGCCCACATTTTCAATTGATTGCAATGGCAGCTCTGGGATAGACTACCAGGATAAAATGAATATACTGGTATCTGTAAAAAGCAGAAATTATGAACAATTGCATTCAAATGTGTTTTTCTCAGTTGCTGAAGCTTGTGGTCGGTGCACACAACTGGCAGATTTCTGATACTCAACAAAAGGCGAATGTCATTTGGATAAAACTCTGGCTACATTTAAGAAGAGAAACAATGACGGAGGCTTGATGTAATCTGACATCATGCTGCAGGTCCGTCGGCACTTCTGCCATGCAAATCTCCCCTAAGATAGATTTCTGTATGTAAATATGAAGCTTGTTTCCCTATGGCCCCTTCCTGTATCATTTGACTGCAAGATGTGATACAGTAACAGTACTCCCCGTGTCGCCCTGGCTCAGCTAACAGCGCTGGACTGATGCACGCTGGGAGCGTTGTATGCTGAAGCAAGTCTCTTTTTTTGAAGTGCAGCACTCTGTAACTGCAAGTTTAAAGTACTACTAACTTTAAACTGTCACAGCTCACATGACTGAAAGGTGCACACAGCATGAGTGCGACACGTGAGAGAGAAATACTGAAGGAAGTTCATGGCGGAAGTTATTTTAGGTTTCTTTTAGCCTTTTGTCCCAATCGATGATAGAATGAATATGTTTTGTCTGTAGGCTCTGTCTACTTGCTGATATTTGGCTTAGTTTTGTGGTGATACGGTTGGGGGTTTCTGACACTGTAGTTATTTTATGACAGGATTCAGTGCTTTCTTTAAACGTGGTATTTCTCATGAAGAATAGTGACCCACCTCACCTTTGTAGCAGATGCATCAGGGCTTTAAATTAAGAATTAATTAGCATAAATATACACAATTGCACAAATGAATGTGTACATCTTTAAAATATCCAAACAGATAAAATAAAGTCTTAAGCAGAAGATAACTTTCTCTCTTGGTGCGAAATTTAACCGTCTGTCTGTTTTCTTTCTATGAAAATCTATATTTGTGATCATGAGGACGTGGTTGCTGCAGAGCTTGCTTGCTGACAGAGGAGGGAGAGGGTTTAGAATGTAGGACGCATGAAGAGTCAGGATGTTGTGTCCAATCAGAAACCTGTTTGTGACCCTATCAGGTTGTAAACTGTTAATGTGGGCCACAGATTAATAATCCACACTGGGCAGTTTGCCTCCGATAATCTAGCCGGCCTCTGGTGATGTCACCATGGTGGACGATTAGGCTGGAAGGAGTTCAAGATGGAGGCATGTGAGGGGGCCAGGAATCAAGAGGAGCTCATAACAACTACATAGCTGATTTAGCTTTTTGAAATTCACCAGTTAACCAAGGATGAGCGTGGTGATCCTTCGCTCTTTTGGAAGGTTTTGCGAGTGGCCATACCTTTCTCCAGAGACTAATTTGGGAAACAAAAGCAAATATTGTGCATGTCAAAGTTCAAAGGTCACTCGGCGATTAAGACAGATGCGTGTATGCTGCAGCTGTGTGAGGCTGCCTGCAGGCACAGTGGGGGTTTTCTCACACGCTGACTTACCATGTTCCCAGTCTTAGTTAAGCATGTTAGCAAGATAACGTTTGCTAATTAGCACTAAACACAATGTATAGCTGTCATTGGTTTAGCGGGTTTGGTCATAAACCATACAAATGTCTGTCCTTCAAATCTTTGTCGCGATATTTCACTAAACACCACAAATGCCGTCCTCATGGTGGCGCTAGGGGAGAGGGATGAGCATCTTCTGGTCACTCTGAATGTCTGCAAAACTTTCACTGATGTCAACTGACTGACCGACAGCCATGCTGTGGTTGAAAAGAAAAACATGAATTCTAGCATTTCCTGGTGAGATTTCTTGTAAATATTAGGCTTTCAGTCAGTATTTCATATCAGGACACGCTGTGCGTGCGTGCGTGTGTGTGTGTGTGTGTGTGTCCTTGAATTTATTACCTTCCACAACAATATATTTTGAAACCTGCATCACTGTGTTTGCATCATTTAGCAGTCGTCTTCTGTATCTCAGATTTGCACTATTGCCCCCCCAACAGAACATTTCTCCGCAGCACAACTGGTGGTTAAAGACTCCACCTTCATAAATCCTAATGACACGACGCTGACGATGGAATGAAGAGGACCAAGTTTGTTTCTCGGCAACTCCGTCTCCATGGCTCTTTCTTTTATTTTTTTTTTTTTTCCCTTCTCTCCCAGGATGTCCATACAAAACAACCTCACAGCCTGGTGTCTGGTGTTGTTTTCCTTCTCTGACTCACTCTCACACAAAGAGTCTAAATTATTGAAACCAGTCAAGTTTCCTGCATGCCTCATGAGAAACTCAAAACCATCCATTCACAAAGCAGCAGCAGCAGATATCCATAACACTCACCTTGAGCAGCTGTTTGTGTTTATATCTAAAAAAAATTAGCGCAAATATTTAAATATCCAGCAGTTACTCGTGGTTCTTACTTACTTTTATCAGTGTTGTACTGTACTCGACTCCTACGGGATGTAACCTGTGACCCTTCACAATTGTCTGTGGTGCACTGGATTGCTAACTTGTAGTAGTCACCGCAGTGTGTTTTTATTAATTAACACATGCTGTTTCCACTCTTCACGTGAACTGCATTGTGAACTAAAATCTAAACTAAAACCCTCTCTCTTCCCGTGCAGATGACACGGTGTCGGCCGGCAGTAACATGGACGTGGAGGACCGGGTGTCCCACCTGGAGCAGAAGCTGCAGCTGCAGGAGGATGAGATCCAGCTGCTGAAAGCGGCTCTGGCTGACGCCCTGCGCCGGCTGGGCTACTGCGAGGAGCAGAGCCTGTGGATGCAACCAGGAGGTGCCCTTCCTGCTGGGAGGAGATCTCTGGCCACCACAGCTTCTGCACCACCTACCAAGGGTAAGTAAGGTAACAGAGCCAAAGTCCTGCACCCTTTCCTAGCTAGCTAGTGTTTTCTCATCTGCCATCAAGCGTCATCAGTACTTCTGTAAAGCTGAAACATGTCCCACGAGTCTTTGTCACTGTAACAGATGTAGTTCACACTCATGAGAGCTGTAGTTGTTGAACGCCAACAACAAATAAATCACTGTGCTTTTACAGCTGCTGTCCTGTCAACAATACACCTTTATGAGATTATACTGTCATTTTATTCACAATTGTCGCCGGTGAAAATGACCCAGGGCTCCAAAATAACAAAATCCTGAATGTTGCATAACTGAGGCCAGTTCAACCGCGACACCTAAAATGTCAAATGCACAAAATCTTTAGGAATTGTTCTTGGTGACCTGGATCTAGAAATTTAAAAATCTAGGTTTTACTGGCACGGAGTACATGGGCAACATTACCTCGCATACAGTACAAAGGGTCCGTCTCAGATTTAGATTTGACATTGGGCTGTACATTTGTTAGCTGTTCTTTTGCTGAAGCAAATGATCTTTTGTTGCCTTTCAGTGCGTCAGCTGATGCAGGCTCTTCCCTCCAGACCTCTGAGTAACGGCTACGTTCAACAGAAACGCCTCCTCTCGTCTCCTTCCTCTCCTAAGAAGGAGGTGCTACAGTCCATTAAGAGGTATACAAAGCACTAAAGAAACACTGCCACAAATATCACACTAACTTAGGCTAACTTTTTTTTATTATTATTAATGGATTTACACTTAAACTCAGAGGGGAGATGCAAAGAGGTGGTGATTGTGGTGAATGAGTGACACAATTTGTCATTTAGTTGAATTTATAAGATCCCCATCTAACCAGGGAAATTAGCAGTGTGACTTTATTTTTAGCAGTGGCCTTCAGGAGTAGAGGTGATGAAATATAAAGATAAGTTTCCCAATTTCCCTTAAACACTTTTGCTCCTCTCCTCTCCTCTCCTCTCCTCTCCTCTCCTCTCCTCTCCTCTCCTCTCCTGTCCTCTCCTCTCCTCCAGGAAGAGTATGTCCACAGAGCGTCTCACCCTGGTGAGGAGAGAGATGGGAGCAGAGAGTCGGAGTCGAACCACCTCCTCCAGCTCCTCCGGAGGCAAAAGGTAACAGGAAAGGCTGTCCACCAAAATGGTGTCAATTAAACACGGCTTCTAAATTCATGAACACCTCCTTATACGCGGGATATGTCTTACTATTTTGTGATATTGAAAAAACAAACTACAAACTCCTCTTTTTCCCTCTAATGAGCTCCGAGAACATGATTGTGCGTTGTGGGTCTGCAGGGGTGTGGAGGAGTTCACCGGGTTACTTTAGATAGTTGAGATGAGCTGTCTTACCTCTCTACTCCCTCTTCTGTCTTTCTGTCTGTAGACAGACGAGACTGCCGGTGCGGCGGTCAGAGGCAAAAAGAAAAAAAACAGTGAGTGTTTGGTTAGGAGACAAACTTAAGAGGGAGTTTAGATATTTAGATATCCAGATTTAATATATCAGAGTACTGAACATATGTTTAATACACTAACAACCTATCTAGGGCGAGGCCTGTCTCTCTCCTAATGCATGCTGGGATAAGCTCCATCGCCCCGTGTCCATGATAAGTAGAGATTATCTCTGTGGTCAGACTGTAGTTTGTTTGACATGGAACCAGCCCATAAAGTTCTCATGATAAATGCAACAATCAGGTCAAAAGAAGAAGACGGGTCATTTTTCAAGACTTCAGGCCATCAGATTCAAATCGTGTCAGAAGCTTCTCTGTTACTTTAACTTAAATAAATGCACAGTGTTTACTGTCTCTTAATTCAAATGACAGCGAAGTCTACACAATTAGGAGGAGAAAAAAAGAAATGTTAAGATTATACTATTTTACGTACAGTTTGGATACAATGAGTAGACATGATACAGTAATACACTTTTACTTTTTAGTGACAAAACCAAAGTAACCTTATCCCAGCAGCTGTTTATAGCTTCTGGAAACTCTGTTAAATGTGTTTGATATCAACATACTGTATAATCATCATTATTATACTTTATTATTGTATTCTTCTACCGTTCATCTAAATATGTGTAAACTAGACAGAAGGCATTAGGTATTTGGAGCACAGAGGGGGAAGAAGACCAGAAAGATGTTTAATATTGTTTCCCTTTCTTTAATTCATCTCTTTCTATGTACAGCCTTCAGTGTGGGAGCTGGTGGGGCTCTGAGAAGGGATACTGAACTTGCTTTGGGGGGGGGGCACTTTTGCAAAATGACACGAGGCCAGTTAATAAACAAACTTTAATAATATTGAACAGATATTTTGGGAACGCTGGCATGTTTTGACTCTTGCTGGCACCCGACATTAGCAACCTTGCATACAGCAGTTGTCATTAGGCAAATTAAACACAGAGGTTTGGTGTGAGGTGGCAAAATAAAGGCAAATGACTCCGTCCGTTTTTCATTGCGTTGCCGGTTATCTGTTCTCTTTGTCAACCTTTCAACGTTTGCTCTCCTCACTCACCGTTGCCAAGAGGCAAATCCAGCCTCGGCAGGCACATGGGAGACGTTTGCCCTCAGGACTTTCTGCCAGGCAGACAGCCCTGAAGGCAAACTTTGCCACTTGCGCTGCACAGATTGCAGATAGGCTTATATGCAACTTCAACAGCCGAGGGACATTGTTGAACATTTACTAATTGGTATAAACAAAAAATTCCCAGTGTGAATACATTAATTTTGGTTGGGATTTGGCCTGCGGGCCACTCGGCACCCTGTCAAGTTGAGTTGAGTTTCCTGAACTTTAAAGCGCACTCAGGATGTGTGAGAGGCTTCAGTTATTCAGACTGTGTCTTTTTTTAAAAGGAGAGCGTGTCGGATTCTGCACAACCTCATCATCGTCGTTGCAGTCTGATGTGTCTCATCATCATCTCTTGCACTTCCACGGTCAGCACTTCCCGTTCGCCTGCAGTAAATCTTGGACGTCGCCATGAATTACGTTGCGCCGTTAAACGTGCTGTTGGTGTTTTTGCGATGCCATCAGCTGTGAGCCTGATGGACAGTGACGTGTCCACGTGTCACAGCCAAGTGAACACAACACGGGTCACTTGTCATCAGTGAACAAACCCGGAGGCAGTTTGTGTTTGGTTATGCATGCTGGTACTCGCACACACACTTTTTTCATTGCTCTTGTTTTTCTTTCCACCAGTCTGTCTGTCTCTCAATACACGCTGTCTTTCTTCTAAATCCATTTCTCTCTTTTCTTCATCTTCTGTTCCTCATGTGGTGGTTTTCTCTCTCGCGAACCTGCTCTTCTTTTCCTTTTTTTCCCTCCTCTTCCCTCCTTTTCTTCCATTTCCTTCCCTCTCATTGACTTTACTTTCCTCTTCCCTCTTTTCTTCTTCCTTGTCTTTTACCTTTCCCATCCCGTTTCCTTTCCTCCTCTCTCCCTCCCTCCCTCCCCTGTCTTTCTGCTGATTGATCAGATTTCAAACAGTTCTTGGTAAAAAGGGTGTGGTTACCAGGCAGAGGGGGTGGGTCTGCACAGTCAGGAAGTGCATTCTGATTGGATGATGGGCCCCCTCAGGCAGAGCTAAAGGTTTGGCCAGTGAAGGAGGAAGTGTGTTGCTGTGGCTGTTGGACCAGACAGGAACTACTCTGTCTGCTCACCACTGTTGACTGTTCTTACACTAACGGAAACTTTGCAGCCATGAAGAAATCTTCCAGGTAAATAGTTGCTTTATAATGAACAATCAATGATTAACAGAGAAAGCGGGAGACTGAGCAGAGAGGAGCTACTTAGAAAGCTTTTTGGAAGAGAGAGTTTTATGATTTGATGGATTTACGGCACAAAAATGAAGTAAATGTATGTATTTTGTGAAAGAAAGTGTTTAGCTGTAGTCTTTGGATGACTATACAGTAACAACACTTTTTAAAATGCATATGCCACTTTTAAAGTCAACTGGATGCATTTCACAGGAAAAAAAATGGCAATGTGTTTTTTTTTTTTTTGTGTGTCACACCCAGCCAGTCTGTCATGTCTCGTTTGGCTAATATTTAAATGGATTATAGGTTGCACAATGAAACAAGTGTGGTTTGTTTTGTAAAATGCAATCGGGCTGCACCATCTTAAGTTTTTGGTTGTTTTCAGTCTAAAGTGAAAAGCCAGTCAGTCGTTGAGGTCTGGCTGCACGACAGCCGCAGGAAGTTGTGTTGTTTCATGGAACTCTGTTGTCATGTAAGCTGTTTGATGCTGCAGGGCTGCGGGTGGCTGTGAGGAGGGACTGCAGCATAGTGACATGAATACAGCAGACTCAGCAGACAGCTGTGTTAGCGGACCATGGCTCAAACGGCAAGAGGCGGATCTGAAAAATAGAAAATTATGATATTCTGAGAACAATTGGTCAGTTTAATTGTGTAGTTAAAACAAGGAGGGAGGAGGCGAGCTGTACTGCATAATGTTAACCTTTGCTGTTCATTAAAAGCTCTCAGGTGATTCACATTGTTCATCTGCTCAAACAACTGAATTGTGACTCTTACGGAAACCGTAATGAAGTGTTTTCTAAATGTGGTGATCCGAAGTGGATCTCTGTACCTGAGAGGTCTCTCGTTGTGTCACACACATTTATGCGCCTTTTTAAGTTCCATTAGTTGCTCTTTTGTCTTCGCATTTGTCACATTCCTGTCCAGTTATGAAACGCGTGAGCACACACACATGCACACTCATATGGGATGATTGAATATGAAGTGACAGAAGACTAGTCACACTGTGCTCAGCAGTTCTGCTAAATCTGATTGATTCTGGCAGCGGACAGGACAGAGCTCCTGCTTTATCTTATAGAATGAAGTAAAATTATTTCTCAAAACTGCATAGCATCTTATAATTGTGGGGGGGGGGGGGGGGGGGGGGGGGGGGGGGGGGGGGGGGGGGGGGGGGGG
>JAVQJF010129773.1:0-40292 GCA_036023855.1 Gadopsis marmoratus
CACACACACACACACACACACACACACACACACACACACACACACACACACACACACACACACACACACACACACACACACACACACACACACACACACACACACAAACAGACACAGCTCCTGGTTGACACAGAGAGAGTAAACAGGGCAGGTGAGTGAGGAATGATAGCTGCTCCTTAGCAGAGCAGGTCTCCATGCCTCACTGCCTCTCTTTCACACACCCAGCCCTGTCTGCTCAGTCTCAGCCTGCGACACGCACACACACAGTTAATCAATCATATATGCACACACAATTCACTGCCTCTCTGTGAGGCAAGTTAAAAAGCAATGCCTCAGGATCATAACATGGACAGCCTTACAGCAACCTAAACTCCAACACGTCTTGCTGCTAAAACAATAAACCAACCTTGTTTTTCATTCAGCTAACCCGGTTCATGTGTTTTAGTCGGTAGATGTGTACCTTTGTTGTGAAATCTCTTAAAATGTGACGACAAGCTTGTAGGGCACAGTAATTATACTGTCTCACTGGTAGCTTCAGCTTTAATCCAATCTGAAACATAAAGAACGTGTGTGGGGGGGGAGTATGGGTCTGGCAAACACCAGAAGATTTACTCACTCTGTGATTTTGGGATCGATATTGCCTATCCACAAGCGGTTTCCGTCATGGGCCACACTCTCTGAAATGATGGAGGCATTTTCCACTGTCCCCGCTGCAGACGACATGTGTACTCTGTGGGAGACAGGGATAGAAGACGGAGAAATTAGGCTTACAAAGACAAAATAAAATAAATGGAGATAAGTTAACATTGTTGGTATTTGCGTCAGTGTGGGACCATTGGGACTGTTTTGAGCACCATATGAACACAGAGACACTCAGCAGATACTAAAGGAAGGCAAATACCGGCAAACATCTCAGAAAAGTAATAATTGGAAGACTAAAATACTGCCTTACAGGGAAACCTAAACTACATCTCTCTGAGCACCGTGGCTCACATGAAGAAGAGATCTGACCACCCACTTGACCTACTGCATGTTCAAACACAGTGATAATCAGTGCTTTAGAAAAGGGAAGTGCCCTGGACAGGTGAAAAGCAATTTCTAATATGATCTAGGTAATTTCAAACTATTAAAAAAGTCACAATAATTTGGTAGAAATGTTAAACACTGCGCTTATTGTAAATACGATGTATGTGTACAAACATGCATAAAGCAGGTAAACACGTTTGAGGAGCAGCCTTACACGATGTCAGCACACTCAATATTCCCTTTTCACTCAACAGTTTAGATTTCTGCGTTAGCTTCGCCATTTCGAACAGAATCGGGGAATGATGTAGGTTGAGTTACTTTTATTCGCAGTGGTTCCTGTAGAAGCACAAAAAAAAAAGAAGTATAGGTTCTCTCTCAGGAAACCTTGCCTTGCTGTTTACGTTAGCTAACGTCACCTTAGCTAACCGCAGTTGAGCTGCTGCCTACGACCGGCGCGTTGTTAGCGCTTGCTGATTAATATCGACTGTGTAAGGTTAAACAAATGTCGGTCATTCGGGTGGCGAGGTGTTCAGTTGGCTAAATCTATCCATTAAACGGTTAATAGCCCGTTTTAGACGAGCAGAGGCTTGCTAGCAGCTAGCTAGCTTAGATAGAAGCGTTATCACTTCACCTCCTCGATCCGTCAAACTTCCTCTTTGATGGGGACTGACTTCTTCGACTTAATTTGGTATGGATCCCACTTTCGGGACGATTCAGTTACGTCAAAACGTAATAGTAATCATTTCAAGCAATTTCTGTATTTTCCTTCTATAAAACTGGCTAGGTTCGCTAGCTTGAAGGATAAACAGTCGCCTTGCTACCGTCTGACAACAAAGGCGCGGGGTGATGTTGTAGCTTGTTTAACTGTCTGTGGGGTCGAGGGGAGGCGCTCGATTTAAGGTTTGGCATCTCCCGTATCGCACCTCCAGACCTCGAGTCGTCTTGGCTTCACGCTTCAGGCAGGGACCCCGCTCATCCGGGCATACCCCATATGGAGTTTCAAGCACACAACCCGACGTCGCAAACATTTCGACGCGCGATGATGACGACATAGGTGGCAAATGTGGCTTTTGCCTAGCTAACGTGCATCTGCGAAGACTGTGAACTTGAAAGTAAGTCATTTACGCTTGAAGGTTGTGTTGTTCTTCCCGGGCCATGGCTGGAATTAACGGCGGTGTTGTCTGAACCAGCAGACGCTGAAAACGTTTCATGCTGGTTCTGACGGGAAGGGCTCGGAACACACACGGTGCATGTTCGTTGCATATCGGGGCTACGTAGCCACCGACTGGTGAGGGGGTCTGAATGTCAAGGCTGATCGAGGTATAGAAAGTGTCAGGGCCAGTCTGACAGATGCTATAAACAATACGGCGTCTGCCTCGACAGTCTCGTGCTTCCTGCCTTACTCGAGTATCCCATCAAAAAAAAAAAAATATCCAGCACTGAATCAACCAGGTGCCTGTATTTGCAGGACAGAATGGCATAACAACTCAGTGATGATAACCAAAAGGCCCTCTGATGTGTATCCATATATCTGTGCAGCATGGAATGTGTCAAATTGCCCCCCAGCTGACGTTCATTGCAGTGGCCTTCACGGAAAGTCCCATCTGGACTGGCATTTTGTGTTTTCAGGGATGTTTTTGAAAGCAATCGGACACATTACGGGATGCACTGGGATCCAGTCAGTCAAGCCAGATAATAACATAGTGTCTTGTTGCTTAAATTGTGTTTTAATGGTGTGACCTGCTCCTGAAAAGGTTTAAGTTCTTAGGCGGTTGACCGATGAAATGAACCGCCAACACATAAGATGATCAATTAAAAAGACATCTGTGAAGAACATGTCAAACATTTGCTGCTTCAAGCATCTAAAATGTGAGGATGTTTTGCGTGTACCTGTTGTATAGCATCGTAATGTGAACGTCCTTGGGGTTTTGCACTGGCAACTGGACAAAAAAACCCCCCGTTATTTTAACATATGATCTTTATGACTGAGCAGAAACGTAAACAGAAAATAACTGAGAGGGATGATTGAAATTCAAAGTCACGCTTTGGTGCAGCTCTGGTCTGAACAGTTTGTTCTAGCGAGGCAGAGCATTGTCATATACTCTGCTGTGTTATTCTCCTGCTCAGACCGTGATGTGTGCAGAGGGGAGCTCACCAGCTGGCTCCTGCCACTGGAAGAAGCAGAGGTGTGTCTGCAGCTGCTGCTGTGTGTGTGTGTGTGCGTGTGAAATCTGCAGGATGTGAGGCTACAGTATCCCACTGAACACCTGTGCTTCACTTTTTCTGCTTGGCTTCCACTCTAAAGAGATCCATCACCGTCCCACATCTGAGCCTATCTGCTCTGCCACAGTTTGCCGTATCATATCAGCTCGTCAGGAAACCTGGCAGCCATGGGGTGCCTGTTACATTGTGTTGTGGGTGGTGGTCCACATGTCTAGCCTAAATATTGCCGTTGGAATATGTTTGGATTGGGGTTGATATCTGGAGTCAGTGTTGGATTAAGACCAGGGACTCGTGGCACGGCCAGAGCAACCTTTGAGGACACTGAGATCAGTATTGCATTTGGGATTTTTGGGCTTTAAATTACCCGAGGAAGATCTGCAATTACTCAAAAAAAAAAGACACATGATGGGTTATTTAAGGCTCATTCTGACATGTTTTTGTAAACAAAAACTCAAAAGGACAAAATAGATACATGTTGTATTATATTCCAGGCAATGTGGAGAAATCAAAACATTTAGAGCATAATGTAAAGAGATCAAACGGACAGACTCTGATTGAACACCTAAAGGAATAGTAAAATGTGAACAATATTTAAAATAATCAGAAACGGTCACATACCTTTTTCAGTGGCTAATCAAAAATGTCTCAGAGGTTGGTTTCACTGGTGGTGAGATGCCTTTACTTGCTTTGTGCTTTAAACAATATTCATGTTTAGTGAAGGGGAAAGCAGTTACAATACATTTTAATGAATGTCATTTTGTAGCAAGAAGAAAAAGTCTTATTTCCTCCAAGGTACATGAAAACCTGGACTCTCAATCAGAAATACATTTCTGTCAAGCTTTCTGAAACATCTGGATAATCTCAGAGTGGCTGTGCGTTTTACATTTTGCTTGAACCTGAAAGTAATTCCCAGTTTTTTTTTATCGTTTTACAGAAAGATACCTCAGTAAAATAATGCATGTGGGAAAGTTCCTCTCATTTGTAACCAAACTGTCTTTAATGCAGCAGTATGGTTTGTTTCTCCTCACCGCTAACTGTTATAAATACACTCCAGACAACGGAGGATGTCAGTCAGACTGCCGTACGCTGTAGTTCACAGCCACTGACTGTGAAAGACAGGCTTTATTTAGTGTGTGTTTGTGTCTGTGGCCTTCCGTATCTCAGAGTTTGTCTCTACTTGTGTGAACGCCAAGGTTCAGTGACACTGTTCACTCTTCACACTCCAGAGCCTTGTTGCAAGGTGGGAGGCGGTCAGTCCTTAGAAAAGGAGAGGCTGGTCTCATAGTGTTGTGTGATTTTTGAATGGGAGGTTGCCCTTCAGTAATGCCCAAACAATTGTGTGTGGGTAGTGCATGGGTAGTTAATTCTCATAGATGTGTGTGTGTGTGTGTAAAAGAAAGAGCAAGAGCATGTTTGTGACTATGTGTAATTGCATTGAAAGTAGCCTGTAGGGTTGAGTGCAGGAAGTTCTACAACAGGAGTGATGTGTAATTAGGTTTACAAGAGACTCTTTTCCTCCTCTGTACTTTGAATTGTCAGAGAAATTCTGGTTAAAGCCACACTCTGTGATCCAAGCAGTGGAACCCATTAGTCAATCATCAGGTTAAATAATCACCAAATATCTTGATTCATCAGGCACAACGTTGTCCATCTTCAGCTTCTCAATTGCGATGATGTGCCGTTTCTGTTTGTGCTATGTGATAGAAAACAGAAATTACAAGAGAGTTTGTCGCGCACAGCAAGACAATTTTCTATTATTTTATCCACGCCACATATATAAATGAGGGCAGGGTAAATAACAGGAACAGCTCTCAGTATAACGCAATACAATTCCACACCTCCCTAAAACCGTTTCAACATTAAAACCTTCATGAAGGCTGGGATTTGTTGCAGACCTGTTGTGTTAGACTGCATTAGCGTTGGCTAGGTGTACCTAATAAACTGGCAAATGAGTGTAGGCTGCAAACAGCTATTGTTGACATTGCAAAGAAAAGAAAGCACTGGCTGGTTTGGTTCTATTTCTTCCTGTTCATTTGTCTCCCAAATTATCATCATATGGTTTGCAAGAGGAAAAGGAGACTGCGGCACTGTTAGACTTTAGAACAAGATGTAGGCCTACCTCCTACTGGCTGATATGAGTTATTACTTCATTTTGATAAATATTGCCACCTTCAACTGATCTGTGAACATTTCGTGATTCTAACAAATGAAAACAAATGTTCTCCTTTCAAACTCAACCACATTGTGCTTGTATACTCCTCCTAACAACATTTTTATTCACTCTCTCGCTTTCCCCCCTTTTTGTCTTGACAGTTATGGCTTTGAACCTGCTGCGACCACTGCTGTGTCAGTCCCTGGTGCATCAGGTCCGGTCCCCCCTCGTGGCCTCCTCCAGGGTCAGTGCACCACTTTTGCACCCCCGCACCACCTGCTACCCCGCTGCATGCACCAGGCTCTATGCCACCAAGAAGGCAAAAGGTTGATAAGGAGATTCCAGAGGCTGCAGTTCTGTCAACATCAATGCGGTTTACTTGGTTAGATATTATTTGTCTTAGGTATGAGCCTCCACTCTTCCCTCAGTGCTTTCCTTCTTTCCCTCTCTTCGTCTTCCAAGGCAAGACAAAGGGGCAGTCGGCTAAGGTGAACATTAATTCATCTCTGGTGGAAGACATCATCAGTCTGGATGAAGTGAAGGAGGACATGACCGCTGTCCTCTGTGCACTCAAGGATGACTTCACACGCAGCATCAGCATCCGAACTTCACCAGGTACTCAGCTCTTTCTGTTTCGTTGTTGGACTTCCTCTCGTGTTGTCTGTCTGCCTGTGTCCCCTTACATCACTCTCTGTTCGCGTCTCAAACATTTCTCCCCCTTGGACAGAACTGAACAGTTGCCAAAAAAAAAGAGCATGAATGTCTTGACTCTCAAGTTCAAAATGTAAGTCTCCCTACGGAAGAGAAAAAATAATCCAAAAAAGGAGCTGTCCAATAGTGCCAGGTATTCCACCGTATAATGAGAGCAATGGCAGTGTTGTCACGAATTAAAGGGTTTAATTTAATTGCTCATGTTGCCATTTCCTTTTATTGTTAAAGAAGAAAAACATGCTAGAACAGTAGAACGAATGCAGGGAGTTGAATATCATACCGCATACAGATCAGTTAAATCTAAGTTATTGTTGTCTTATTTAACTTCATTCTCTCTTATATCACTAGCATTTTTATCTGTTTTCCAACAGCAGGTTCAATCTGCAAAGGTACGTCTGTGATCTCCTGGCTGTGTGCAGTCCAACCACAATGACGAAATGCTTACTCAGAGTGAAACCGATGTTTGAATTGAGTCTTTCCAAAGAATGTTTTTCAGTAACATCTCTGCAAACACGACTTTGCACTTCTTTTCTTCGCTATGCAAGCTGTTCGCCATGTCCTCTGTCCTAGCCCAGGGTCAACATGGTACCTTTTATCACAAACATCCATGGGATACCTCAGATCACCTTTTTAACTTTTGATTTGATTTCCATAATGTTTGCATAGGCAACACAATGTGCAGGACTCGCAGAGTGACTGTGTGCTGAGGTCACACGTGGGACTTCCCTTATTTGTTGATTTCTACTTTGAATTTGAAGAATAAATACCAAACGCCACAAGATATACATGCATGGATTTTTCCACTGCGTCATGTACTGTGCACACGAGGCCTTTCCTTCTTAACAGCACATCAAAGGCACATTCTTACTTTGGGCTGAAAGTCCGTAAGTCTTCCTCTTTGTTTGCATCTACCTGACAAAGTGCCCGAGGGCTTAGAGTGAGCCCCAGTGTGACCTTACCTTGACCCCAGTTTGACCTCTGTTTCCCCAACTACATCCAGGTCATGACCCTTAGCCTCTGGGTTCTAACAAATGGGAGCTGGGCTCGGGGGAGTCAGAGGTGGGGTTTGTAATGGAAGCTCCCGAGGGAGGAGGCAGCCACTAGAATCGGAATTCAAACTTAAAATCTTTGAGCTTTTTACTCCTTTTCCTCCTCAGATGAAAGTGCACTTTCTCCCAACAGTTTGATCTGCAGCATGTGCGTTCTTACTTTAAACAACAGAAGGACAAACGCAACCGTGATTTTTATGGTTAACACCTCAGTGTCTTGTCTTAGATTGAGATTTTCTCCAACAGTTTCACAGTTTTTAAATGATCCATTCTTCATCATGCTCCCTTCAGCTTTTTTCCTTCTCCACTCATCATTCAGCAATTTCGTCTGAGTCATTTTCTATATTCGGTCCCTCCCTTTATCCCTCCATTACTTATTCATTTCTTTTGTTTTTCCAACAATTCCCAGCTTTATATTTTGGCCTCCATTCCTACCATACTTTCAATCGCTGTCTCACATTTTTGAATTCAAATTTCTCACTGACCTACAGGGAAACATTTGTTCACAGGTCAAGAATTTCGGGAGTTCCCTCCTTCACTCCGCCCAACTCTTCAGTCCTGCTTCTGCTATTTCTCTGGTCATTTTTGTCTCTTGTCTTCCCTCCACCGTGTCAGCTGTCCAGCTGCACAGTAATCCAGGGAGGCAGCAGGACGTAGAGCTGACAGGAGAGATGAGATGGTGGAATGAAATGACGTCAGGTGTCCGAGTGTGTGTTTGTGTGTGTGTGTGTGTGTCTTGTGCACGTGTGCGCGTTTGTTCCACGAACCTCTCATCTGGCTCTCATTAAGCATAAGTACATGTGTGTGTGGATGTGACTGTATGATACTGTTGTGTGTTGCCGTGAATGCGTATGTGTGCACGGGCTTGTTTGTGTGTGGCAAACGTGCAGCAGAGAGAGGGGATCAATGCTACGACCATCATACTGTGGTTAGTCACAGATGGGTAATCTGACCCGAAAACTAGCTCTGTTTCCATGGTAGCTTTGTTTAGACAGAGTAGACTCAGACATTGAACAACAACAACAACAACAACAGAATAAAATAAATACCTATAACAAGATAAATACCTCAAAATACCTTCAGCTACCAATAGGTCTTCCAAGTTGAAGACAAGTGCTATTTGAGCTTAAAGGAATATTTTGACATTTAGGGAAATACACTTCTTTGCTTTCTTGCCAAGAGTTCGATGAGAACACGGATACCACTCGTGTCTTTCTGCTGAATATAAGGCTACAAGCAGCAGCCGGTTAGCTTAGGCTAGCATGAAGCCTGGAAACGGGGCGAAGCAACTAGCCTGGCTCTGTTCGAAGGAAACCAAATTTGCCCACCAGCACCTCCCCAGGATGCCTGGTGACTACAAGACTCCACGGAGACAAGAAATAATTAGCAAGTAATTCCCCATAAAACTGCAAATTGTTGTTTTTGCATTTTAAGTTCAACACAGCACATTACAGGTGCTATAATCAACGTGTTGTATACTAAGAATGGATCAAATGACTACTTGTAAATGAAAGGGGTCGCACGTAGTGACAAAAGCACAGTTAACTGTCACCTGACTCAGCGGTTCCCCTCCCATTGTAGCATCTTTCAGCTCATTGCTTTGGTTTTATGGCCCATAACTTTACTGTTGTATTTCCTTCTCACTAACAACAGACAGATAAAGTTAGCAAACTCAGTTTAGCTGCTAAAGAGCCAGATATTGGCCAAAGGAGATGGTGGATAACAAAAGCAGAGTCAATGTTGAACTTGCATTCAGCAGGTGGCCAGAAATACAACTCCAAATGAATGCTAATGTTGCTCCATAAATGCTGGATGCGTAAATATAGAACTGCATGCTAACAAGTTTGCCATGTCAACTTAAAAGTTGATGATCTGTCAGTGTTGTTTTTACAGCTTGTTACGCTGCCATTCAAGCTCTGGTGCAGAACAAACAACTGCACAGAGCCCACCTGAAGTGAATGGTGTAGGTGAAACTTCTAGCTAAAGTTGGCTTGTTTGAAAGAACAGTTTGACAAATGCCTTCTCGGCCATCCTCCTCTGGCCCACCTCTTCTCTTTCCCCAGTACTCCTCCTCACCCTCCGACCTTTGTAGTTAAAGAAATCACTGTCTGTCTGGCTGCCCTCCTAAAGTACTAGCAGATGTGTCGGTGCTCATTGTCAAGGCGCAGGTAAGAAAAACGGACAGGCAGAAGGGTCACAGTTATCGACATGAATGGTCTGCATATACACAGACAGGTACTGTGCGACGGGCAGGCAGGTTTAGAGCTGCACACAAATGGATATTTGAAGTCTGAGAGGGAGACAGAATAATTGGCAGGCAGGCAGACGGTAGGTCAGTGATTCAGTTGGGGTGCGGCCTTTTTAAATAAAAAGTATCCATTTCATCACATCATACCAACCATTTATTTGTAAGTTCTTCTGTATCTAATGGCATCTATGTTTCTGCCCTTGAAATCGTATGATAAATTGATCATGTAGAGCAAATGACACCGTTGGCTCACCTCCCCTTCACCTCCCTCTTCCACACACACCACCAGCACAGCCCCCAGTGGGCGAGCAGGGAGCGGGTGATGTAAGGCAGAGGTGGAGAAGAAGGAAACAACTGCGTCTGAGGTTTGCCAGATGGAGGAGAGGGAGGGAGGGGACAGGAGTCAACTCATGTTGGCAAACTTACCTTTTCTTCTCTCAGCGCTGACAGCGAGGAGAGACAAAAGATGGAAACTCTTAACAGCCTGACAGTGGTCTCTAATTTAAATAGTTTTACTTACTCATGCGATTTGTGGCTTCTGCTGCACATTCATCTGTCTCTCTCATTGATGTCTGACTGACTGACTGACTGTATGTTTTCCTTTTATATTAGTTCTGCATGGAAACGGTGTCCTCAAACCAGAAAAGCTACCATATATACCACAGCCCGACTGATGCTGGATTCATGAGAATAAAGCAAATCTGATGACAATATATTGATTGATATAAATTTTCCTACGTAACAAACACTAATTTTGTGATGAAGATATTTACGAGTAAAGACATTTTACAGATTAACAATCAACAGTAACGGCAGTTATAAGATATGAGTAAATTTCGAACGCTAGACGTCATTGAAATTTTAATAGTTTGAAATAAGTATAAATATAAACATATTCAGTTTGAATTTAGAAAGGTAAAGTCAATTAAAGCGGCGAGCAGCGTTGAGCGGGCCCTCGCAAACGTGCACGTGTCACGGTATGTACGCAGCGTCCGCTGCTTGGCGAGCGGACCTTGGACGCTGTGAGCCCATACGCTGAGCTCCTCTGTCCACCTCTAAATAAAGTAAATAAACAATGTCATGTATTTGTATTTGTTTAGGAGCTCTGGATCACATTGTGGTGACGACTCAAGATGGGAAGTTCCCTCTCAACCAGCTGGGTCAGATCTCCATGAAATCACCTCAGCTCATTATGGTCAACATGAGCAGCTTCCCAGAGGTAAGACGATCACACACACACACACACACACACACACACACACACACACACACGCGTACAGATTCTTCCTACCAGTATCTGTTTGTCTCATGCAGACAAGCACACAGTAACTAAAAGCTTTACACAAATAATCCACAGCGCAGATGGATAGATAGACGGTCCTCACAGAAGGAAAGCAGAGCCAGACCAGAACTCTTAAACCCACATCTCTGTATAAATGAAACCTGACCTGCCTCTCGCTCTCCAACTGCGTCTCAGATGCTAATTGATTGATCACTCGGAGAGCCCTTTGTTCTGGGGTGAAAGATAGCAACAAGAGCCTATAGTCTGTGTGTACGTGCACTGAGATGTGGTTATGTCTGCATGTGAGTTGTCACAGAATAGGAAATGACCTCATTTTACCCCCAGGTTAGGAAGGAATGGATTATTTTTCTTTTCTTTTTTTACTCCCTTTTTCTTCTTCTTAGATGATACAACACTGTACTAATCAGAGCTCCAGAGAGAAACTTCGTCCACTGGGGAAACTCACTTTTTTTTTTTTTTGTGGCCAGACCTTCTGGTGGTCTGGAAAATCTAAATGTATGGGCTAAAAGAAGCGTCTCACACAGCATTATACAATCATACATCCACAGACAGTCATGACTGATGATTTGGTTCCCTTTGATCGCATTAGCCATTGAGCCAATACACAGCTAGGTGGTGCTTTGTTTTCATAATGTTTTTTTCAATATCATTTACACACAATAAAATAGGTGGACGAGGCAATAAAAAGCAATACAAATGAGTTTGATAAAACCCTAAATCAGCCAGTTTAACATTACTTGGTAACCTGTTCCAGACTTTAGAGACCCGTGTGTCTGCAAATTTACTTTTTCAAGAACTCAGAGATATTTTTATAAGCATTGATGACATTCAAAGGCAGTGTGTTCTTTCGGAGAACCACCTGTCTGTCTAAAAAACAGTTTTTGCAACTACCTTCCACCACCTTCTGTTTTCCTACCGGTCACCTTTTGTGAGCCTGAGAGCTGTAGTTTCACCTCTTTGTTCTCTTTTGTGCCGACATCACAAAACAACGTGCAAATCTAAGTATTTATCAGCAACATAAATCTGGAAATCCAGTCTTCATCGCTGAGTCCTATTTCCTTCCCAGAAACTCAGACCACAGACCACACACATGCTGACAGACACACTCATGCACACACATGTTGTGCCCTGCGTTACCCATGTCCCTCACAGAGGTGAGTCCTCAGTACCCAGAGCTAATAGGCCTATAATGATGCCTATCCATTACCAGGCACTCCAGAGGCCTCACCATTGTTTTCCGTTCATTCATTAAGAGTAGCCTGGGAAGACACAGTGGAATGAACAACAACTACCGGCATATTTAGATCAGGAGGCAATTTTCTGTGTGTGTGTTTTAGGATGAGTGTGTGTATGTGCATGCGTAAGCATCCCACCGCTTTGTTCATAAAGTGTTTTCTTCAGGACTCCCTCTTTTTTTCTTTTCTTCCAACACGCACGCACATTCCTCTCCGCTTGCCTCTTTGCTTTGAACTGGGCCGTCGAGCCGTTTGATGTCAAACTTCAGCGTAATTTCTCTTGCTCTCCCAACATATTAGCCAGAACCTGCCCGGCCTTTCCAGAGAAATTCCGCCCGGTATTCTGTAACCACCGGAGTGGTCGTCGGAGAGGGGAAACGGTGATGAATTTGATGCTGAGAACAATCAAACATAGGTATGGGCTGAATCTATCACCCCACGCTCAAAGAGAGCAACCAGAGGCCTGCGCTCCGGATGACTTTAACAAAGGAAAAGAAAAGAAACCTCAGGAATTAATTTAATGCACACAAATAAATTCCTTTAATCTCACTGCCATTTCTTTCCCCCAGCGGAAAAGGCCAGAAGGAGCTGTCGGGAAAGGCGAGTAGAGTAGAAAGGGGTAAAAAAAAAAAGGAAATGTTATGCTCTTTTTCCTCGCGTTGCACATTTGCACACTTTGTAAAGCTCAGCTAAGGGAATTGTCATGCGGTTGCAGAATTGGTTTGAGGAGTGTGACTTTGGTTTCAGTAATTCAAAGGATTTGGCTTCCTCCCTCTTTCTCTGTATGCACTGTTTAACTGTAGCTCTCTGGTTCTCATGTAGTATTTGCTGGACTGAAGGATCGTGTTGTATATGGTGGATCAAGTTTTTATGCTTCACATATGTGAATGCTGTTTTAACATTTACCATTGAGTCGCATACAAGCTTATTTTTCTGTGTGCCTGCATGTTTGCCAAACAAATAAAAATACACTATTGAGTAAAAAGCCAATATATCAATTAACTGTTATTATCACAGTATTGTGTGAGTGTAGACCAACACTTCAGTTGGTCTAATGCTGCGTCGCGATATCATTTAGCATGTACAGCACAGCTGCCCCTCCAGCCAGTGTCCACATTGACACTGGATCACTTGTTCCCTCACAAAACACGTGACGCTCTTCTTTTCATTTCATTATCTTCATCCTTTAAAAGGATGACAGATGGTGTTTGGGAAATATTAATTCCATTTTGTTTTTCTTCAATAAGCCATTTGAGGCAACAGCTGAGAAGAGGGAAATTTTCTGCAGATGTTTTCGTTTCTAGTGATAGTTTTGACAAATTTGCAGGAGGCAGGAGTCCTTCTGTGTCCCAAATCCATGACTATCCTCACCAGCTATTTGTTTCTGGTGATGTAGATCAGAAAGACTTACGATCTTAATGGGGACAAAATGTGTCCCGTAATTTCTCAATATCAGATCTGTTTGTCTAGTTTGCATTTACAGTTCAGTTTCAGTTACACCACAAACGGTGTCATTTTAGCAACCGTGTCTTTTTGACTTGTCACATTAGGAAAATCACAGGCGTCACTAACAACGTTAACGATTGCTCTGTTCTATTTTAGTGTCCCAGTAAGCTGTGACCGTGAGCCAGCATGCACAATACCAAGACCCTGGAACTGAAGTGAACTGAATGTCCCGTGTTGAAAAAGCCCCACTAACATGAATGACCTATTGTCTATTATCGTAGTAACAAACTGATGTTTTCTTATCTAAAAATAACTCTATCATTACAGAGGATGCTCAGTTTTGAGTTTTATTTCTGCAGCATACAGTCTGTATTGCTTTTTAATGGACATCAATAAACAGAAATGGGTTTAGTCGTTCTGAAACATTGCCCTCAACCGTGTTAAAATGTCTGAAGGCCATAAGATATCAATGTCTTTCAACATGTATAGCCTAAAGGCTTCTAACCTCCAAATGTTTTAACTCCTGCCTTCCACCATATTAGTTACACGCAGTAAGAGGTTTAGACCTCTCTTTCTCCCCCACATGAGGTAATGAGCTGGCCACATGCAAAATCTGACTACAATTCATGGAAAGTGTTTATAAACTGCATAAAGTCATACAAGTATAATATGTGTTATTGTCATTAAGCCATCGCCTTAAGATAATTTCCATTTCCCATCTTCATAAGCAAGCAAAACGTAGCTTTTACATTTGAAAATACAGATTTCAAAATTTGATCCAAAAATGAACACACGCGAACTCAGATGTGTGTGTGTGTGTGTGTTTGTTTGTGTGTGTGTATCCATGTATCATACACAAGCACAAGCAGACTCTCCTGTGAGGTCACCATGGGTCAACGCCCTGCCCTGCAACCTCTCAGTCCTGTCCCACAGGGCCGAGCGCTGACATTGGCCCAAGGCACTTCCACACTGCATGGGCTTCCCCTGACACACACACACACACACACCCCACCCAAACACACACACTACACACACACACACCACAACACCCTAATGATTGCCAGCTGGAGCTGGGCCACTACCTGCAGTTGTAGTGCTGCTTTTCCATTCACCCCAGTGCTCGAAGCAAGCACACATTTATATATCTGTGTGTGTGTGTGTGTGTGTGTGTGTGTGTGTGTGTGTGTGTGTGTGTGTGTGTGTGTGTGTGTGTGCCCCCCAGGCTACAGCGGCTGCCACTCATGCCCTGAGAGAGAGTAGTATGAACCTTAACCCAGAGGTGGACGGGACGATCATCAAGGTGGCCATTCCCAAGTGAGTCTCTTTCTGACACACACACACACACACAAATATCCCAAAGGCCAGAAACGCTTTCCTGCTTTTCGATTTTTTACCTCATACTTTTATTTTTCCTCTGTTTTCCCACTCGTACTATTTAATATAAACATACTGTACACTTGAACTACTCCTAGCCCTGAAATGATTGGGTGATCTGATCAATCAGTTACTCTATTAACAAAATGTGAATTAAGTCATTTTTATTTTTATTTATAAGTTATTTAGACAAAATAAATAAGTATAAGACATATCTTTTATCCTCTGTTAACTTTGGCATTTGGCATTATCTTTGAGATTTTATAGACTAAATAATTAACCAATAAATCAATGAAATAATCAATGACATTCTGTCAATTACCTTACAGTAAGTCCCATCCATGGTTTTGAATTTCTCCCCATTAATAAATCCCCTAGTCTGAGCTGTAACTGACAGATTTATTGACTTTTGTCTGTAGATGTATGGAGACCCCCAGTGTGTTGATGTGAGGCTCGGGTCACTCTCTCTCTCTTCATTCTGGCTAAACCTCTCTCGCTCACAGCCTCTCAACCCTTTGCCTCTCTGCCAAGTCAAACAACCTCTCACAAAACTATCCAACACTCACTCACTACACTATACACTCTGTGTGTATATACAGTATGCTTTTTCTTTTACATATACACACACATGTGCATGTAAGTATGCATGCATAAATGCTGGCCTGCGTTTATGTGCATGTATGTGTGCGCACGCGTTGGAGCAGCAGGTGTTAGTCTGGCAGAGGAGGGAGACAAGAGTCAGACTGCTCTCCCCCTGCAATCAGTCTCGGCACGCTCCGAGCCACCATTTGCATTTCCAAAGAGAAGGCGCTCCTTGATTGGCCCTGGAATCAGTAATTAGGCCGTATTGTTTGTGGTAAATAGACGCTGCACTTGGATTGTTTGCAAATAGTCCCCGAGGCAAAAACAACGAGGGAAAAAAAGCCAATTAAGGACAAAGAGGGAGAGTGAAATGGGAAGTAGGATTTTCTGAGTGATTAACAAATGCAAAGTGAATACAAAGTTGCTGGGATGACGGATGTTTCAGCTCTGATCTGAGATCTTGGGGAAGTGATTGTTGTTAGATGGTTGCTAGGAGTCAGGACTAAAATGATTAGGCTTCATACCTACAAGCACTTAACATTCTCATTTGCACAAGTGAGGACATTGGGGTTTTTTTGTTATTATTTTCTCTGTACAGTTATGTGTGTCTTTGTTTAGTATTTTCCGTACAGTACCAACCAATAAATCTGCAGTTTGAAAGTATGTTGAATTTTTAGGCAGGTTATCTAGATGTATTGCATGACAGCATCTTAGAAAACATTTTTTACTGTACATAGTGGAGCTGCTGCTTGAAACCACTGACATCAGTCGAGCTAAACTAATATTATACATTTCATATATTCACATGTATCAGTATTTACTTGTCTGCCAGGGATTCTTACATCCCTCTTTTTTTTTTTTTGTCCTCTTGTTGTCTTCTGTCTTACTCTTTGGTCTTCCCCCTCATCTCCTCCCTTCCCTTCAGAGTAACACGGGAACACAGAGAGAACCTTGCTAAGGTGGCCAAACAGTTCAGCAACAAGGCTAAAGACTCGCTGAGGAAGGTGCGATCTGATGCTGTCACGCAGGTCAAAAAGGCGAAGGAGGGACACTCGGAGGACACCATACGACTCGTAGAAAAACAGGTAGGAGACAGGTGGGAGAAAAAAAACACAACTGTGAGACGGAGGCATTCAGTGAGCTTCATAAAGCTTCTTAACTCATAGATCAGACTGAGTAAGGGAGGTTTGTAAGGAGTCAAAGAGGTAACTGTTAGTTAGAGCTTACTAAGACCTGAAACTATTGTAAGCGCAACCCAAACCGTCTGAGGGTAAAGCTTCTTCTAAGGTGAAGTCATAACTAAAGCATGAAGTCATATGTCACTTCCAGTGGTAGTTTTTTTACGCTACCAAAGTGAGTCACATTCTGTCACATCGCAGCTACATAATGACATCCTTTACTGGACAAACACCAATGCGGAGTAACAAAATGACCCCAAAAGGATGTATTCAAAATAATGTTTCCGTCTTTCCCGCTGCTTACACAGATCCAGCAGATGTCGGACAACATTGTAGTGGACATTGACAAGCAGCTTGCAGCCAAGATCAAGGAGCTGTTGGGCTGACTGTGATGAATAAAAGAGTACCGTATTCTATCTTGCTTTTGATATGTATCATGTGGTTACAGTGGAACCGACAGATGGACACACATAATGGAAGCAGCACTCGTTTTTTTTGTGTTAATAGTAGACAGTGACTCAGTGGCGTTGGGGAGGTGGTTTTTGATGAATGTAGCGGCCTGAAAACTTCACACAGAGGAACGAGTCTCCGTCCTGTTGTGCATGTTCTGGTTCTCCGGGCTGAAACTGGGCTTTGGTCCCTGCCCACATCACTGGCAAAGATCTGCTCTTCGCTGCTGGGTGATATCTGCGTTTAACCGTCGGCGCACAAACAGAAATTGGCACAGATTCAACGACAACAACGACAGACTGCCAGTCACCTCCCTCCTCCCTTGTTACTCTTCCTGTCTTCAAACAAACACCAACTGAGGGACGAATGGACTTTTAATGGGATTTGTGGGCCTCCTCCTAATCAAACCCCTTGCCACAAGGGCTGTCTGTTTATATAAAACAAGCGCACCCGTCTGAATGTAAACTGGCTGCGGGTTTGTCTTGGTGGCAAGAGCGAGAGAGAAAGGGGAGAGAGGGTTTGTTCCAGAGAGGCAGGATATCATTAGCGTGTTGCCAAACATTTGTTTCACATCGATTCGACGTCTGTTAAAAAAAAAAAAGGCCTTTAATTTCTGCCCATGTCAAAGATAGATAATACGGCTGCTCTCTCGACAATGAAGTCAGGAAAGTAACATTATTGATGGCCGCCATTAAAGAAACACTGCTTTGTACCATGTGCGTCATCTTTCGCTCTCTTGTTTTCTTTTCTTTTTCTCCACTTTTGGTTTGAAGTCGCCCCCCTCCCTCCATTAGTCGGAGTGATAATGGACTTTTCCTGTGTACAGACCTCCAGGCCCTGGCTGCTGGCCCCACAATTGTCCATTAGGGGGGGAAAAAAGAGGCCTTTTTAATGTTGTGCACTTGGCCCTCTTTGTCTTTAAATAGCTGCACTTTTAAAGCCACAGTCAGGAATTGTAGTTGTTCAAAGCAGATTAATAACAAGAAATGTTTGAATGGGAAGCCTACCCAGCGACACACACACATGGCCCTGCTTTCATCTATCCGCTGTTTACACCAGCTAGAGGCTTTCCGTGCTATTATGTGGTCGGTGTCTTCATCTTTATCGTGGTTTGTTTCGCCGCCTCGGCTACTGGTCGTAGGCGGCCCACATGGCAGGCAGGTTTAATTTTAAAAGTTTGCCCACACTCTTGGTCTTATAGTCACCCAGTCATTTGATGATTACAGTGCTGCAACAAACTACTAATTATGTTTATCAGAATGCTGTCTGACTTCTTTTTAAACAGACAAAAATGAATTGAGGAGTAGCGACGATGCAGATTCCATGCTGGTTTCTGTCATCTTTGGTGTGAGCTGGTAGCAGTGCTAAGTTGCACGCTACAGATTACATTTGCCTTGGCGCTCTGTCTCCCTGAATGGCTTTACTTTAATGGCCTAAACAGACCAGAGTCATTGGACAAACAAGAGTTTAGCAGAGGAGTGGCTGGGTCGGGACAGAGGAGGGGTGGGGTGGGGTGGAAATGGCAGGTTTTTGTGGTGATTCTAGGTCCATATGTCAGCAATTTGAGGGTATTGTGTACCTTGGCCTAAAACAGAGGCTTCATGATCGATGGAGGGGTGAAAATCTCCCATGTCCCTGGCGCAGAACACAGGCAAGCACAAGGAAATTGCTTTCAGCTGATAGCTTCATTTTGGTTGACATTTATCAAGTGAATTACCCGTTCCTTTCAAATGTTTACTACTACTAGCACCGCCTATTGACGTGAGTGTGTGTGTGTGTGTGTGTGTGTGTGTGACTGCATTTGTGCACCAGCAAGAGAGCAATAGAGGTGTTTCTTTGTGGAATTCCGGCTGTGTCCTTTGGCGATTCCGCACAAAAATATACAAGTCTAAATTAGTTCAGTAAACGATTGATTTGATAGTCTAGCCTTTTATTCGTCGCTGGTGCTTTTAACAGAAGATAACCAGCCACACACAAGCTCTTTATAAGGCTGTTTTTTTTAATAAAAAGCATCAATGTCTGATTCTTGCATGACAGTAAATCAGTTTATCTCAAGAGTTAAAGTGAGACCTTTTCAGCTAATTAACGTTTGCTAATTGGTGAATTCTAAAATGTAATGTAACAGTAGCACAAGGTGAGTCATAAATCAGCAAACTGACTCAGTAATGTCAGTTATATAGCAATATTTAACATTAGCCAGCTTAAGCTACTGGTCATACCAGACCACGAGAGGCTGAAGCAGCAAAACTCCGGACTTTATGCAGTTGCGCAAGAGTGCATTTTAGTTGTGAAGTCAAGTTTCTGTTTGTAAGAAGAGGAATTAGTTATTTCTTCTTTCCAAAATTGCAGAGTCTGGCTTTAAATGCGAGTCAAAATGTGAATCTTCGAAAGTATGCCTGTTGCACTTGTGCTCACTGAATCCAATTGCATCCCTTTACTGTTTTCAGAAAGCACAAATATCAAGATACAGCCACGGAAGAGTACAATTTAAACTCGGATTGGAAAAAAGAATCAAAATCCCTTGAGTGTTGCTCTCTAGCTCAGTCTCTCCACCCTCTTAGCATTGTTCTACTTCTTAAATATCTCAGCTTTTCATGCAGATATCTGTATTGCATTATTCATATCGTTTGAGAGACGCTCGTAGCCCTGGCCTAATACTAGTTTGCCATAAAAGACCCACATTATATTGCATAGCCATTTTGTGTGTGTGAGTGTGTGTGTAAGAGGAGAAAGAATGTATATGATTCCCCTCTGCTGTCTGTCTTCCCTTTGTGCCGCCTGTGATTACACTCTGAACATCAAGCTGCGACGCTCCTGTAGCAGCTGAACCGCTGAGGAGGCTGCAGAGCCGGGCGGCGACTGAGCCGACCACTTCAGTGCAGAGAGATCTGGATCAATCCCCCCCCCCCGCACACACACACACCTCTCACTCCCTCCCTCCCTCTCTCCTCATCACCTCTGGAGTGCCGAGAGCATCAGAGTGTGAGAAGCCACCCTGAAGATCTCATCAAGGATCCAATCAGCGCGTGAATGTGAAATGCACCCTCCTCTTGTGGTGTGATGATGGGGAGAAGGCATCGAGAAGAGCCTGTCTGAAGCGAAGATCTCTGCATATGCAAATTGAAATAAAGATTTAAATGGTTTTTGATGCTCATAAGAGTATCTCTGACCCTTTTCAGAGATAGTAACAGGCTCGCAGGAAGAGAATATGTGCAGATTAGCCTATTAATATTTATGGATGTAATTGGTTGAGCCGTGCGGCGTGAGGTCTTGTCGTGCCTGGTGTAATGCAGACCACGTTTTAGGCCTAATCCAGGTGGGCGCTCTTACTCCCTCTAACAGGGAAATGGCCGGCCATTTTAGGAGGAAGCTGGATATCCTAATAATCAGGTAAACTAATACCGGGCAGTGAGAGTGTTTCCTTCCGGAGCTCTTGGCACGTCAGTCATTCACAGAATTGCTCCTGTCTGGTCTGCGAGCCATTTTAACTTAGTGGAACGTGCCCCCCCCCCCCCAACTGCATTTAGAGAGGACCACACGGGCCCCTTTGGATAGCCTCTGTACCCACGAGGAGGCTCCCCAACCATCGTCGGGACCAACCAGATGCTCCAACGCACACACCTCCTGCTTCTCCAATCTCAACAAAGCGTTCCTCAGTCTAAAGTAGTTAAACTGTCATTTCAAATCGCCTGAACATTGTGATTACCAGCATGGGAGGAATTATATATTTAGCTTTATGTCCGTCGCCATTTCCTCCCCCCCGCCCTGATCTGAGGTGACTAGCCAGTAGTGCCCTCGATATTACTATCTCTGAGGAGTTTAAACCTTCCCCCAGGAGACAAGTGTAATCAAGGGCTGCCAGCAGGAGAAAGGGAGAAAGAGAGTGGGAGGGAGGTGGATGAGAGGTATGGGGTGGGTGGTGTTGCAGGCCTGTAGTGATGGGATGGTGGAGGGAATGACAATGGACCCAATCTCCAAATACATTTCAGCATCTAAACCCTCACAAAAAACTGAAGTACTCAGCCAAGTCTTATTTAAAGAAGAAATACCAGAAAATATGTAAAAATCTGTCTGTCTTTTTACTGAAATATTAAACATTTTTACATATTTTTTGCAGAACTTATTAGGATGCAAGAAATAAAATCATTTTCAGCCCTTGCAAAAATCTCTATCAAGTAATTTTTTTGTTTTATTGAGGCCAAAAGTCACGTCTTATGTTTTACGAAAATAAGACCTTCGGGGCTGAATGATACACAAAACGAAAAAAGTGGAGATTTTTCTAGTGCAGTCACTTCAATCTCAAGAAAATGTAACTCCTCACGTGCTGTAGTAGTTCAGCAGGAGAAAACATACAATGCCCAAGTAACGAGGCGTGAAAGCTGTTGAATGTAAGGAAACGCATGCACGCATGTTTATTTTGAGATATTGTTCAGAAACATTTTCATATTTTTTCCTGAATTCTTCCCACAATACACTGCTAAAAAACATCGTCCCTCCCCCTCCAGGATCTCATCCATCCTGAAGAGACTCATTCATCCTTAATAACATCATCGCTTGCTCATAAATAAAAGTGACCATTAGGAAAGCAGATGAATGCAGCCAACGGATTGGACAGGAAGCCAGTTAATCTGCAATCCAATCCGGCCCGGGTCTAGTGAAACCTGGCTCAGTTTGGCCTGGGAGGAAGGAAGTGAAGGACTCAGGAAACAGTGTTCAGAGCTTTCACCAGTCATATCCATCACAGTGCACAGTGATGGAAGCGTGTGTGTGTGTGTGTGTGTCCCTGTTTCACCAGTCATATCCATCACCGGGCTCTGTCTCCAGGCCTGGGCAAGAGAACTGGAGAGTCATTAGAGGGGCTGGGCTGCAGGCTGCAGTGCTGCACTTTAACTAAACATCTTTTCCATAAAATAAATGCTTCCAGGTTAGCGTGGGTCCCGGGGAGCCCAGGTCGCCTCGCTTTTGCTGCCACTCATCTGATCCCAATTACCAGACAGACTGGGTCAGAGCCAGCGGAGACTCTATGGATGCAGACTGGAGTCGTGTGTTAGACTCCAGTGACAAGTGTGGCATCATTTTGGACTTAAATCAACACATCGCACCCCCCACCATGCCCCACTCTCCCTGTCACTGTGCAGTGCATGTATATAACCAGTATGTTTTTGCACTTTTTAGCCCATGCTCTTAAGTGGTTTAGTGTGAATGTGTATGTGTGGGATTAGTGTCTGGCCTGAGGACATAAAGCTGTTGTAGTGATCGAACCTGTGGATTATCTGCAGTGGCAATCTAACCACAAAGCCACCTTGAAATCTAACTGCCAAGTTGGAAGCATAGAAATATGACACTGACCCACATGTACATTTTCATATATGCGCTTACCATTATTATATATCCCAAAAATAGGCAACATACAGTCTGGGCTAGGCAGGATTAAGTATTTGCATGGAACCTTTGAACTACAAATCATTTCTATATGTTCAGATCACTTGGTTTTCATATGCAGCATTTACTGTCTCCAGCAACCCCTCAGTTGCTGTGCTACCTGCTATCAGATCACATCATAGCAAACTGTATAGCAGCACATGTCCTGTTATGTCATGCAATGGGTTATTGTCCTTTTGTATGTCACCTGGGTTGTCACGTCATATCGTTGCCAGTAACAAGACATACAACAAATTCTTTACAACATGTCGTATATTGTCCAACTGTCAATATCTGTTGACAGTCAGCAACAGTTCAGTTGTCATAGCACGTCTTCTGCACTTTTATCTCATTTCATGTAATATGAGGAAAACGTCACGCTATGTCACATCTAATATCTGTCCGTTCATGTCTGTTTATAATGTAAATAACCATCTCCTACTGAGAACTTCTATTCCCGTTGTCTACATCGTTTTATAAAATAAAAAAGCATAATTACTCTGGGCATGTCTGGAACACTCCATACATCCCTTTGCAGTTGTAAGAGATAGTTTGCTTATTTATTGTTTGATAAAGGCATTGACAGACTGAATGTACAATTTTCACATCAGTGTATCAGCGTACGCCGGCTCATAAAACCTGGTGGACTTTTATGGCTACGTAAGAGTATAGTTTAGTAGTTTAAACATGCTCGATCATAAACATTTAGTAGGAATACAGAACTTAAGATCTGTGTGTAAGCCAGCACCTTGAATATTTCAAATGCAAGATTTCACTCTCCATCCAGCACATCCATTACATTCACTCTAGTTGTGTTACATGTATGAGAGTAACCCGATATTGGAAGAGAGGAAGAGTCGATCGCGGTGATATATAGGTGCTTGTGCACACGTGTGTTTTTGTGTGGACACAGTGTGCATTTACATCCATACATTATTGCGTAATTGTTTCCTGATGCAGTCCTCTCCCCTAGAATATTAATTACCAAATGATGAAACCGCCTCGTTGGTCTGGGAGGTTGAGATTGAAGGAGGAAGTGGGGGCCGCGCATGCAGGAGACTGTCGTTTTTGATGGGGTTAACTCTCATTTTGAGGGAGCGTGTGTGTGTGTGTGTGTGTGTGCGCGTGTGTGTGTGGTTTCTGGTGCTGTTGGGAGGCGGGTGGACGGGCAGGGGGGGGGTGATGGGGATGGGGCATCAGCTATGTCGGGGAGTTGAGATTCAGGGAGAAGCGTTTCTCTCAGATTGAATGGATGATGAGAATATCTTGGACAGCTGGATGGAGCAGTTGTATTATTGGCACAGAATACATTTTGCTCGGCTCCAAAGCAAATTATTTTCAAGCAGAAGAAGAAAAAAAAGCATGAAAGTAAAAAGTTGAAAGCTGTATTCAAATGTTCCTGTTCGTGTGCCGCTTTTTCAGTCTCAGTGAGGCCTTTTCCAGGTTAAGTAAGGTTAGATATATGAGTATTCAAACAAGCAAACAAACACACACACACATACACTAACTTAGCTGACTGAAATCTGTGATATTCAGTGCCTGCAGCTTGATCAATCTCTATCATCGATCCTATAGTGTAACATCAGACTCTATTGGCAGTATGAAGTCACTGTGACCCAAACCACAGATCTAAGAGTTTTATGAGATAGGATAAGAAGCAATAAAATAGACACCAAAGACTATTATAATAAGATAATGCATAGAGGAAAATAAATAAAAGAACCTTCCTTTTTATCAAATGAAAACTGCCAGCGGAATTTTCTTTTTTGGATGTTTTCTGTTTAAGTTATTTTCCCGGTGACTCTTTAATTCCAAGATTACCCTTCAAAAGTGAGCATAATCATGATCATCAAGACACCTTCCACAGCTCTCACACTGAGCCAGCGTGGAAAGGGGGATGGCGCCATCTAGTGAAGCTATGATGCAGGCAGGGAGGGAAACTACACCATTGTAATGGATGAATTAGAATGATTGTAAATATTATATAAGAATAACAATACAATAATAAAAATATTGACAGGTTTCATACAACGTCTGAAAAGTTTGGAAAATGCTTAATTTGAACCGTTATGTTTTCATGGTTAGGGATATGCTTGAATTTGAATATACTCTTTAAATACATTTTCATGTTCAACATAATCTGGTGTTTCATCGTCTACACAATCACTCATGTAAACCTACAACCTTTTAATATTTGAAATGTACTAATCCTGTCGTCATATTTCTTTCTTGTCTCCTGGCATTTCTAGTAACAATTTAGATGTGCTGAGAAGGCTTCAAGAGTCTGGAAATATTTGATTTAGGTACCTTGAAAGTGCTTGAATTTTACTCTTAAAAAGCTGTACGAACCCTGTATTAACTACTCATTAATACTTACACCTGTTGAAGGCAAAAATGCCAAGAATTCAGAATTCAGAATCATTCAGAATTTTATAAAGTGTATGATATTTCCACTCAATGTGCGACTGATGAATCAGGTTTAAAGCAAAACTACCAAAACCAATCTTTTCAACATTTGCCTCCAAGAGACTTAAAAGTGGGCAGTTTTCTCATTTCTTTTTTTTTCCCCAACAGCGGCTGTCATACGTTTGTGATACTCAATAGTCAATAGTGACACTTCTCATGTGGGAAAAAAATACTTAAACTTCCTAGACTACTTGTCAAAACACTCTTGCATCATAGACCACCTTCTCTTCTGTGTGTCGGTATATTCCAGAATGCCCATCGTTTCCAAAATATCGCAACACATTCGGTATTTCCTATGATTCAGATTTCTTACAGTAATCCTAAACGCTGCAGTATGCACAGTAACAGTTGTCACCAATATACTGTATATTTTTTCCAACTGAACTGAGCCCTGGCATTTGCGAAAGTGTTAATGAAGTCACTAAGACCCGGAAATAATCTCCCACAGCCTACCAGGACATTATACACTTAGTATGGAATATTTAAAATAAGATGAGACTATCTTAACTGATCACTCTTTTATGAGACGGTCAGACGGCTTCCCGTTCCTCTTCTCATAATGCTGACTGATAAAGTCTTCTCAGAGTGTCTCTCTTTCTGTTTGCGTTGTGTCAGATTTCCCAGCAGTTCACATGAACAGACAGATGGTGTATTCAACAAAGACTACAGATTAAATTTGATGATTAATGCAGAAAATCCTGAAACAAAACAATGCACAAGCAGTGGCTGCAGTTATAGTTTAACTTTAAGGAGGAAGTTGTCCATTAATTGTTTACGAGCAACAGCAAATTCCCTTTGGAAAACAAAGCAATAAAACATGACCATGAGTAACACTGGTGGGCGGTTTTGTTTTCAACTCTAATGATTATTCTTCTTCCTTAACAGCAACAGCACAGTGTAGAGGCACACATTACACAATTCATTTAAGTCCAACATTAACTCTTTCAGCTGTTTTTGGTCCCCACCAACTCCTAAAGGAAATATCTGTCCCTTTAGTGGCTAAATGCTCCACTGTGTTTGCCAGCTTTGTCCGTCTGCTGTTTGCTGCTGAGCAGGTAGTACAGTGAGTTTGTGTTCTTTTTGTTTAAACCAGGATCGGCTGTCTGCTGCTGTAAGACACTAAACTGCGCCGTAGAGCTGAGAGGAATTGCAGAATTGGGTGAGAATTCTCTGTGGTTTCATCTCTATCAGCAAAACCTTGCACATTACACAATCATTTACCCAATGCTATTATAAAAATATAGAGTATCTGCAGGCCATCCTGCCTTACAGTTAGAAATTTAGAAGTGAAAGACTAAGGTAAATTAAACCTCATACAGAAATATTTTGAAGAATGAGGGAAAGGAACCAACAGCATGTTTATCATTGTTGACTGCAGATCTTTTGAGTTCACACACACCCAACAGCTGCAATGCAAAAACGCACAATCATGCATTTAGTGAAGGTTCCTCTCTGAACCCACCTGAGGCCTGATGTTGCAGTTGTTTAAGATAACTGGTGAAACAGAATAAGCGTGGGTGTAAAATGAGTCAAATATCCTTATTGCAACAGGACATGCTGACAGCATGAAAATCTGAATTAGTCATGCAAATGGTGAGATATGATGGCAATTACTGGAGAATGAACAAGATACAGAAATTAAAAAAAACCATTATTATATTCAAATGTTACTGGAACTGATGTGGTCTCTTGCCAGGAACACTCATAGAGTCACTTCTCTTTTCACAAATAGCAGATAGAAACTTTTGCTGCCTTGCTTGCAGTCTAGCAAATCTAATGACCTCTCTCTGTCTCATGGGGTTCGCACAGAACAGAAACAGAAACAGAAACAACTGCAATCATTAATAAAGTGTTGGAATTATCAGATCTATTGGAAACAGAGTTTGATGTGTAGCCGAAACCACTTTCAGGAGTTTCATGGTGGATTACCAATTGTACCGTGGAGTTTCTTCATCCTTAGTGTAAGAGATGGGGTAAATTATGTAGCTAAAAAGAACTACTACATGTAATCATTTGAATCAAAATGACGATCAGGGCTGTCAAAAACACAAAAAAACTATTTATTGCTTGATTTACATACACCGAATTGGTATTTACAAAAGCGGACCATCAGCATCATCATACAAATGTCTCTTAAAAATTAAACAAGTGCTTAATGTAGTTGTTGGTCACAAACGTTGGTGCCCTCAGTACTTCACAGTTTGTGTTTGGAGCTTCAGCACTCCTCCTGTCCCAACTGTGTCCCTGAGCGCCGGGCAGTGTCCCGGGCAGGCCAGGACCAGCAGCCTGCATCTTCCTCTTTCCCTTAGAAACCTACTCAAGGACTCATCAAAACATTGGTTCCCTTCTCTGTACCCATCCAGCAACAGCAGAGCCTCACTGGACCCGCTTAACACAGTCCTCAGCTCATCCTCTGATGATATCTTTTCCGTGAGACAAAGTTGAGTTTTTATTTCCAGAAACAAGTCACCCTCCACTTTGCTGCAGTCGACATATAGGAGGAGTCGGAGGATGCTGAGATCGAGGAGGTTAAAGAGGGCGTGTGTGGGCCCTTCAGTCCAAGAAGAGACCAGGATGTGGGCTACGGTTGTCTTCCCGCTTCCTGGGGGTCCCTCAAGAAAAAGTGTCTCTCCAGCTTCTGGGAGTAAAGCTTGAAGATTCACAGAATGGCCCTTACTGAAAAAAACACAAGCAGAATTGTGAGTGTAAATACACAGGCCTGTGCACATATAAAAACATAGACATCAGCTGTGTCAACTGGACAATACTGTCCACAACTGGTCCACACATAATGTTGAAATTCTTAAGGACCAGTCACATCAGCATTTACAATGACGAAATCTCTCAAAATCCACCCATTTCAGTGGAATCGCTGTCATCTGTGGAGTTGCTCAAGGGGGCAAAACTAATCCGCCCAATTTCTTTATGTCGAGTTCAATTTATATTTTGGAAAATCTGACTCACAAATAAATGTATGTCATTGGCCAATATCAAGCCATCCTGACAGTGCTGACTTGAGAGCTGGAGATCAAAATGAGTTCAAATGAACAGTTAAAAATCTGGTTTCTGGGGAAAATTGAAAAAAGTAGAACCGTTTCTCATAATTTTCTGGGGAGAGATCAAAGAGAGTACGAGATAACAAAAACATTTGGTTTGGAATGAAAAGGTTGCCATAACTGCCATTACTGGAAATGCGTTAATACAAGTAGACAGGTGTCCTTACACTCTATTCAGAAATGTGCGTTTGTGACTCACTTGTTTTGCAGCCTGTGAGGCAGCTCCTCCACACTGAAACTGTCCCATTGGCTTCTGGTTTCTGCGCTGAAGGACAAGTCGGAATAATGGGTTTTCACAAACACCCCCAGATTTTCCTCCATGCAGCCTGCAGACATCCGAATAGACCTGATCATTATCATATCCACGTCATTTCATGAAGCATCACATTCTTTCTGTCTTGCACAGAAAATTGCCAGTAAGGTGGTAGAGGCGAGGAGAGGCGTCGAGTGTGCAGGCTGGTATTTTCACAATAATAAAGAGAATTTCTTAATGAATGTTGGCCACTTCAGTAGTCTAATGCTGTAACAGACAACTACAGCTTCCTGGAAGAAATCTTACTGAATTTGACTTTTCTGAGAGACTAATTCTTCCTTCACCAAGAATTTTTGTAATAGAACACAAAGACAGAAAACACAAAAACCAATAAGTTCTTATGGAACTTATGTCTGATCAGTTTTAGTGCTGAAACAATTAAGTTGATTGACAGAAAATTGACTGTTTTTGATGGTTGATTATTCACTTGAGTAATTTTTCAAGCAAAAATACCAAATAGTCACTTGTTCTTGCAGGATTTGCTGCTTTTCAATATCTTAAGTGGTAGTAAACTGAAAATATTTGGGTTTTAAACTTCTGGTTGGACAGAACGAGACATTTGAAGACATCACCTTGGGCTTCAGGAATTTGTGACCGTGAAACATTTTGATTTGTCACCATTTTCTGACATTTTATAGACAAATCAATTTATTGAGAAAATAATCGGAAGATTATTCGTTAATGAAAATAATTACTTGCAGATCATTTTATACATCAACTGGCAAACCCAAGTCATGTAAGCAATGGCTGTTAGAGTCATAAGAGTCACTTACCTTCTTTAAAAGTAATTATCTCTTCCTCATTTTCTTTAATTACTTGTAGGCCTGGTGGAAATTAAAACAGCCTGGTCAGAAAGCTAACACAGATCTCGTTAATATATACAGAAATACTGAACTAGCCCGTGCTGTAGCCATTCATACGTGAGTAATTTACTCATTGCTACAGTGACTCTACAAGAATTGTGGTGGTGTAAATCCACTCATGTGCACCTCAATGCACGTTTAAATCAAATTAATCTAATTTAAAACACACGTTCTTTGTGATGTGCTACTTTTACAGAACACATTTGCACTTCTGTATTCAGGAGACTAAGTCACGAGTCCATGTAATAAACCTTCTTTAAGCTAGTCGTACACTGTCGATGCTTATGGTAATTTGTGAACAGCTATATTTCAGTCAAGTGACCTTCCTTTAGCATTCCACATGTACAACGTTAACTGTGGGTCTTATTGTATTACTGTACGTGATATTTCTGTGTAACCTGTGAAGTATATGCAAAATGAGCATGATAAACACAGCACAACAACCAATCAACTGAGTAAGGAAGAGGTAAAAGCCGAAAGTGTAAGTGAATCATCACGGTGGAGGAGGAAATTATGATCAGAGTTTCAGGTTTCCCCAACATGTCTGATCTCAACCTTCTTCAGGGAGGGTGACAGAAACTGTAGGTGTCTTTCACGTAGTGCATAAATCTCTTACAAATGCATCATCAGCCATTTAACTACAATGCTGCTTAATGATTTGCAACAAAAGTGGAAGGTCACTACTATTTTTGCGTTCCTTTGCAATAGGTTTTACCACAGCCAATAGGTTTTGGCTGGGGCTTTGGTTGACATGACTACCAGGCTGTAACGCATTCCTTTTAATTGGTGCAACAAGAGTTTTTTAGCTCCGTTTAGACTCACAGGTAGCAGCAGAAACAGACGTGCCTCGACCGTCAAACAAACGTTTCCTGGTACCGCGATTGCTTGTCCCTAAGGAAAAGAAAACAACTTTATTTTCTATTAATTTGGTGTGCATGTGTGTATTGAAGTACTGTACGTAAAGAAGGATGTGAATGTGTTGGTTTAGTCTGCCTGACTCATTGATCTGAGTGAGTGTTAGTGCAAGTTAGAATTTTGTAATTGCACCTTTTTCTCTCAGCCCTGCCCTTCTGCCAGTTTTGTCTTGGATCTAAAATATTCTCTAAACTATAGAGCATAAATAGTCATATCTGTGCTATTTTGAAGCCTATATACTCTATAGAGCAGTGTCACCTTCATGAGCAAAGTGACAAGTAGCAACGTTTAGTCGTGGAAGAGTGAGAGGATCATAGAGAAACACTGCTGCCTGCAGTATTCCTATAATATTCCTCTAAAACTTCTATGATCCTCCAGTAGCATCTGTGCTGCTGAAAATACACCCCCAGGCCAAGCCACTTCTGTAACTAAATATTTTAGGGGAGACATGATTACAGATAAAGCTTTTACACAAGTTGAGGTGAAGTTTAGTCTCAGTCACATCTGTTGTTTTTGAAAAAGTTATTTCAGCCCTCAGACGTCCATCAAGTTCATATTACTCAGTTGATCTCTGTCTGATGAAGTTCGGAGGACCGAGACGTCGTTACTAAAGGGAGTACAAGCACAATAGATGGACTGTGTGCCAGATTCGCTGTTTTCTTTCCAAGTCAAGAGTTTTTGGTCCTACCCGCGTGTCAATAAGACATTTTGGCGTCTGAGAACTTGTTTGAAATTGCGAACGGATACCCGTTTAAAAATGCCATCTGTAGCGTTTCCGGAACCGTAACTGAAGTACGTCTTCTTTCATGTTCATACATTCATATATGTAGAAACGTGTTACAAGCCTACTATTGAAATGATGGAGGGGTTTGCTTTAGGGATTATACACATAAACACGTGCTAAACTGAAAAACCACCCACGCATTTACAAATAGCCTCAAATTCCCCCGTCACACAAACCAAGAACGAGCTGGGTGTTTCCAACCATGTTGGTTGTGACATGTATAAAAAAGGTCCAAAATGCTAAGTCATGCTCACAAACATGAATAGCGAGTCACATGCTGACAAAATTCCCTAAAAGTCAAGTGACAAACATTACAGTGCCGAATCAAAAACCTAAATACCTATATACTGTTTCAAAAGACTTCCTCTTTTCCATGGCATAATGACTTGAGTCAACATGTATCACATCTATCAAGTGTCTTTACGATGGAAACCATACAGATGTTTACTGACAGGACACAAATTCTTCTACCCATGTGACAAAAGCAAAAAGTAAATAACCACTAGGCTGCTATGGGTTTGTCACAGGAAGGATTATGAATGTGGACTAATGAATTCAGCACAACTGCAGGTTGCCTGAAGTGAAACTGAAGACACACTTTCACTTTTGCTTGGGCAATAAATCCATAGTTATATTCTGGCCTAAGTCACTGCAGTCTGTTATGTCAAATGGGTTGTGACATTTAAAAAGAAACCAGTGTGAATACTTAGAAACAGGAAACAACGAGGGACTAGAGAAGAATAATGTTCGCAATTACCCACTCCATTCCTGCAGATATTCTTTCAGTGCACATCCTAAAGAGCAATCCAGCCCTGAGACCCCACCCTGCACACTCTTGAGTTCAGTTCAGGCTGCAGTTTGAATGTCCCAGTGGCTGAGACGATTGGCTTGAATCTGTACTAATCTATCGCACATGTATCTGTTGTATTATGGCTTCACATACGAGTGCAAGAACAATCCAATTGTCACTTGTATTGCTGCCATTTGTCACTTTAATATTTCACCATAGCTGTGTGTAAAATTATTATGCATGGTTATGCCTGGTGTGCATTGTCTCATATGCCAGCCTCAAACACAAATTTCCATTTGATGTAGATTTTATTGGACATCAGACTATTCTGACTTGGGACTGACTTTTGTCTCCAGTCTATACCTGCATTCTGTGTATTGCTGCGTTTGTTGTGTGCTACGTGCCCTGAATCTGTTGTGCGGCTGTAATGTACTGTACACATAAAGAATTGATTGATTGGTTACCTTTTCGCCGTCGATATATGAGCACTGCAATGGTAATGACAACCAATATCACTCCTATGCTCAATAAAACGATGAGAACATCGTTTTTTACAGGAGGAACAGGTATTTCATCTGTGAAAAGATTGATGGAGAATTAGTGTTAAAAAGTGCCCCAAAACCTACAGTATCACACTTACACTTGCTATTAATATGTTTGGACACTGTGGAAATAACCAAATATACCAAAGACCATTGCCAACTTCCCCTTGCTGGTCAAGAACTAAATACATGTAGCTATTAAAATGACTCATGCTTGTGCAAGTGGCCCAGTCTTCTTTTATCTTTCTTCTTGCATTAATACATTCATTCAGCCGTCAAATATCCTGCTTTTATGTGAGTGCATAGCCGTCACCCGAGAAACAGGAACATTCTTTGAAATTTTAAGCTCATCAAGTGCAAACATACTGTGTGTCAAAGAGAAAACATGTCTTTGCACACACGTGGAAACAGGAGCAGCCTTCATACACTCAAAAAACCCACACATGAAAAATATCTCATGTAACAACACCTACAACCTGCTGAAAGCTCAAACCCAAACAACGCCTACAGCTTCTCTACAAAACAGGGTCAAATCTTGTAACTCTGGAAAAAAATGTGGTTAACAGCTGAAAAACTCATACGTGATATATCGCCTGTTATGTCATCACATTTGATGTGGATTGAGAGTAAGTATATCTGTTTAAAACAAATTACGAACATAACAGGAAACAGCAGAAGATAATGTAGAGGACGTTATATTTCCTGTTATGAGATGAGAATTTCCCAGGCTTCAACTACTTTAATAGTGCCAGCTGCTTTTTTTTGTGACAAACTACGAGTTCAAATTAGGACAGTTCAGCTTCCTGGACCTGACCTGGGGATGTTGCAATTACGTGGTCAGCATTTCTAAACCCCTGTCTGCTTGCATCCTCCTTCCAGTTAAACATGTTGAGTACTGTATTTAAAGAGAGGAACTAAAAATGTACCTGGAATATGGAATGTTGCATTGTGGCCATCATTTGTGAACAAACACGTGTAGTTGTTTTTGTATGATGATCGGACGGCAATCTGGCTGGTGACTCTAAAAAGCTGGTCTGGTGTTAATACAGCAGTGGTATCGGAGCTGGGTGTCCGCAGGTGTCCATCCAGCCACGCAACAGAGGACTCGGGGTATCCCTCAGACTGGCAGGTTAGCAGGACCTGATCCCCGTCTGCAGACTTCTGAATGCGTCTAGTCACTACTTTATAAGGTGCTATGGGAAGATCAGATACAAAGAATATAAAATAACTACCTTGTGTTTAGAATAACACCGCTGTGATAGAATCTTATGGTTATGAACAAGAGATCTTGCATAATACTGATAACGGGAAGACCTTGAGGAGTGTTTAAGTAAGCCAAAAGCATTCTTTACCAAATTGAGTAATACTGCTCTTAGTTTCATTTTCACAATGAGTGATAATCCAACTGTCCAGAAATGACCACATGCACAGCAGAGACTTCAGGGGCTTTGCTCTGGGAATAGTGGTCGGACACATGTTGTGGCAGAACAAAGCCCCTGAAGTCTTCGCCTAAAAGCCTAAAAAGTTACGTTGTTACGCTTGCAATTACACAGACTAAGTACTTACCCAAAACGGACAAAGTGATCGTTTTATAATCAGCTCCTTCGTCTGTCTGCACCAAACACTGGTAGGTCCCAGAGTCACTGATCCTGAGCCCGGAGATCTGTAAAGTGACAAAAAAGAAGAGATTAGAGTCCTCACAGCCATACTACATGTTATGCCCTCGTAAATTAGAGGTTTAAATGAACCAAAGTCAAGTCAAAAACGTTCAAATATCAACAGCTTTCTGAACAACTCTCATCAATCACGGTAAGAAATACTGTATTTAAGTGCACACTGTGAGTGAGTGTGCGCCTAAACTCCTCACGCAGGTAATTCCTGATAGGATGACAAAGAGGATGGCAAGCTTTGACAAATTAACCACATCACTTTGAGGACATTTTACAGGAAATAACTCATCGCCTGTCCTAAAACGTCTATGTAAATCTGAACAGCTCGCTGCCAGTATTGACCTGTAACTTGGCCCAGCCGTTCTTCAGCTCCTCAGTGCTGAGCTTCACTCGGCCCAGATAGTCCGGATCCTGGAATGCCAAGTCCTCTGTCTTGTTACCCATCCGGTACACTTTCCGAGACGAGGGAGTGACCCTGTACCAGATTACCTTTAGGTTATCATGAGGGTTTGATAGTTTAGGCTGAAACCTGCAGCCCATCACAACATCTCCTCCAAAGGCTGACTCATACATGCTTCGCTCTGCCTCCACAGTGAACAAGACTGCAAGAAAAAATAAATACAAAAGTACTGTCAAGACTCATGTAAATTTGCTCCACAGCCATGAAGTACTGATGAAGCAATATGCAACATCAAACCATGCTCACTGGATGATTTTAATTTGCTGCTGTGAACTGGCTTGTGTGTCAAATTGAAATAGAAAATAGATGCAATTTCTGTCCATTAGGGCTCTCGTGTCTCCACTGCTGTACACTTTATACTACACACCTGAGAGAGACGGCTGAAACATGACTAGCAAAACTATAAACAGGACCCAGTCCATTGAGACCTAAAGGAGACACAAAGGGGAGCGTTAGAGATGTTGAAATCTTTTGGCTTGTGTTGCTGGCAACATGAGTCAGTTTACTGAAGCAGGTCGGATGTATATTCCAGAGCCACAAAGCATTTGGTCTGCTTCACTTCAATCAAACACTTGGTCAGAAAACCATATGACCCCGAGACAAATGCACAACATCACATGCCAGTGAGCCATCAGGTGTTTATTCCTGATCTGAGCGTGACTCAGCTCTGCTGTGAAGGAAATTACTTCCCCATTGGTTAAATCTTGATGAAGAAACAAAACTAGCACTGGGATTCTGTTGTTGTCTTTGGAGCTGCATCAACACACACACACAAACTGATATGCTGATCAGGCTTCCATGGAAAATATGTTGTCAGACACATGTGTTTTTAACAATTATTTGATCTAAGGTCACTTTCAGTAATCCTGTTAGGACCAAGCTGTATTTACCAAGCTGTGTTAACTGTTGAGTGATTAGCACATTAGTCATTTTCTGTGAGAATTCCGTGTGATATGGAAACGACAGTTCTGTAGAAAACCTTGAATGCCAGATGTTTGGCTCTTAAAATGTAACCCTAAAGTCAGCCAGCTTTTTAAGTATTAGGTTATTACAATATAGTATTGTGAACAGGCTTACCGCAATTAAGGTGGTTTACAGAGATAGATTCAAACAGTTTGCAAAACGGAAATACAAATGGCACAAAATGAAAGATCAGGAGTAGACTTGACAAACAAATATTCATAAATAAACTTCTACTACCAGCACTAATAGTATAGGAGTGAATAATAATAATAATATTACAGTCTTAAATGTGCGCAAACTCGTGGGTCCACCTTACCTGCAGGTCTGGGAACAGCCAGATGTATTTTCATGAGGCGTTTGTTTCCTCCTTCCGTCAACTCAACAAACGATGTGCAGTCTCCCTGCTGCTCTTCAGCTTTATACATTTCCGCGACTCCGGTATTCGAGCAGGGATATCCCTCCTCTCTGGGACACACCCACACATTAGGCGGCCAACCGACCTAAGCTGAACATTAACCTACATTTGTACAGTTTACATGTGCGGGGCCAAGCTTTTCTGCACCCACTTAGACGGTGAGAGACCCACAAAAACGCACTTTTGCCGCCACATTGTGAATTATTTTACACATATTATGTGTACACACACACACACGCGCGCGCGCTGTTACCTCGACCTGGGGACAAGTAAGCTTGTGAAAAGTAGGCTTTCATTAGCAGCCCCTTAACCCCGCACAAAGACCAGCTCGTCATTTTCGAGGAAGGTGTTGATGCCAAACGGTTCGAGCGGAAGGACACGGAAGTAGACCACCGTACCGTAATTACTGTAAGGAAAGGAGCAGCGGGCAATGCTAATTTGTGGCCGCACCGTAAAAGGCCGTAAAACGGAACGACACGGTTCAAATGTTAACCTTTATTGTCATCAGACGTGTTTGTTTCTCTGCCAGTAAGGATGAACATATCAAGCAACGTTACAGAGGCGCCTGTCTGAAAGTGATAGCTGGCCTGTCCTTTCAATTTCTGCGTCACCTGTACAGCAGCACCGTAATACCACGGCAATTCCACAGTATCATCATCACAGTTTCCAGCACCGCAGGTCTCGACGCCCCTTCAAAGAGACGCATTGATGCTAAGGGCGTGAGGGCCAGTTTGGTGGAGCTGCAACGGTGATTGATTGATTGATTGATTGGTCGTCGTTTCGGGCGTTTTTCCAGCAAACATGCCAAAAGATTTGCTGGCCCCAGCTTCTTGAACGCGATGAGTCACTGTATATCTCCATTGTCGCCTGTGACAGTAAATCAAGAGTCGTCTTTTCCTTCCTGGAGAAAAGAAGCACGCTGAAGGCATCTGGGAAATTTTGATGAGCATTTTTCACAATGTTCTGACATTTTATAGACTAAAACGATGAATCGTGAAAACAATTAATTGATCATATACTGTAAATGATCATAAGTTGCAGCCCTACAATTCAGCATAGGTTACTGTAATTGCCAAAGCTTTGGTAAAACCTAATAATTAATGGTAATGGCCTAACAACAACAGCAATGATAATAATCAGTGGTCGAAGAAGTATTCAGATCCTACACTTGAGTAAACAGTATCCACACAAAAAACTAAAACTGCTCCATTACAAGTGAAGTTTCTCCATTCAAAATCTTACTTAGGTAAAATTACAAATGTATTATTATCAAAGTGTACTTAAAGTATCAAAAGTAAAAGCACTCATTATGCAGCAGAATGGCCCCTGTCAGAATTACATTACTATTACTTTTGCATAAAAGTGTATGAAGCATTTTAAGGTTGTATGTGGTTGAGTTCGCAGCTACGTTTTATTACTTTGTTGGATAGTTTACCTTGTACAAATGTATCATAACTCATGTTTTGTACGTAAAATCTTAATCTGTACTAACTACAGTTGTCAAATACATTTAGTAGTGTAATAAGGGCAATATTTCTGCCTGAGATGTACTGGGGTACCAGTAGAAAGTAGAAAATGGAGATAATCAAGTAAAGTACAATTACCACAAAATTGTACACAGAATTTGACAAAATGCACTTAGTTTCACAGACCATTTAACAATATTACTAATACCAAGTGACTACTGCTACCGTACAGTAAGTTAGCTGGAATTTTCAGTTGGTACGGATATCTGCCAAGAAAGTACCAACCACTACAACACAAAGATACATGTTCAGGAAAGACAACACATGTCATTTGGGAAAACTGGAAATTTGAATAGAAGAAATTCTTACCCAACAGGTTTTTAATACAATTTCCATCAGCTAGTCACCAGCCAGGCGGAATTTCCAAATAAGGGCCAGACAGGCATCCAATTATTCTACCAGCTTTGCCTCGCGCTGGTACTGTTCCATATACATTCTGACTCTATAAAACCTTTGTGTGTTTTTCCATCAGTTCACTAACTGGCTCCCACATGTTGCCCGTGTTCAGACACAACTTTATTTTTTGTAATATGGGAGTAAGGTAGTGGTGCATGTCTGATCTTGTCAATGCTGAGAGTTTATTTTTGCCAAACATGTCAGTAGTGGTTCATTTCTATTGTATCTTTAGGAAACCCCTAGGGAAATCACAAATTGTTATGGACTTTACTACCCATATTGCTCGGAGGTAAGCCAGATCAAATACCTGTGACTACGGGGAAGGTTTGTGACACGGGCCTTGTGCTTTTTCTACGAAGAGAGCAAGAAACTCCGTGTGGGAAGGTGAAGGTGGCGCGTTGGTGTTTAGCATCATGCTTCTTTTTTTAACCTGTATGTTCAATTGAGGTTGCCTTTAGGGTATACATACTGTAAGTATGGCTCGAGCGATCATACATAGATTTGAGAAAATATACATTTCTTTCCTAAATTAATTATTGTGTTAAAAAATGGAAAAAAGACATGAAAACATAAGACAACGTAGGGGTCCTCAGCAGCAGTTATTTGCACAAATACTGTCAACTATGATATTGTGGCTTGTATATCTTGAAGGAGTATTTGTAGCATGACTTATTTATGTTAAGTCGTTTGTGAATGTAGGAAGATGGAGAATCAGATGTTATCTGTCCAGGAAAATGAAAGTTGGCCAGGAGTCCCCAACGCTGTTATAATGCATTGATGAAAAACAGATAGCTTGGCTTGATAAGGTTCACTGCAGCGTGAAAATTTTCCCTTTGACGGATCAAGTCACAACTAAAATAAAGCAGCGTGGGATAACTCTCCCACAAACAAATGTACTATCGCCCCACCTATTAAGGGCCCCAGTTGTGCAATGTCCATCCAGCCATCCATTATCGTTATCATTCCAGGTAACAAAATTTATATAAAACGCTATTAAGCTTAAATGTGTGTTACACTTTATAGTCCACTATACTTCTGTCTATATCTGAAGTTACTTTGATATTCGAAACATTATTTCACGTAAAATAACTCTTTAAAAGTAAGTGAAATGTGAACTGATAGCAAAATATGAAGTCACCTGAAAGAGGTAGCAATTTGTCCTGCAGCATTTTACAGAAAAATATATTTTACCGTAGACTAGAACATGAAGAGCAAATCTTTCAATCTATCTTTAAAAGTAACACTTATTACTTCAGGGGTGGTTAATAAATGTTTTTTAATGACGACCCCTTGGTCACATAACTTTGCACAACCCAGGCGTTGGTTGTAATCTTGACATTGAATTCTGCACTGTTCAAAGATTTAATCCTCAGAATGTCCTTCTAGTTTTGAGATCTATACATTTGGAATCTGAATGCAAATAAGCAGCTGACAAGTGTAAAATACTCAATTGAGTGACCCACAAACACCAGCAGGGGGAGCCATTTTCCAATTATCTGCAACCAGCCTTGGACCATAGACTGTACTGTGCCTTGGACAAGCGTCATAACTCTTTAACACAAGCACTTTGTGTAAACTGTATAAAACAGTAGATTAGCAACTATGTTTGTTGGCTGTGCAGGAGCTAATTGCCTTAATAAAAGGATCAAAGACACCAGTGAGGCTTGCATCACTCCACACGTCAGTATTGAGTAGATACTGAATATATAGAGAATTTCCATATGAAAGATATTGCTTAATGTAATGTATTAGCCATTCAGAATACCAAAGACAGTTCTTACATATTAAGTTGGGCAAAATTTAAAAAAATAAAATCATTGTCTGCAATATACTGTAACTGCACAATTGTGAGTGTATATTCATGATTTAAAGCATGATGTGTTCTCTTGGAGCTATAATTATCAAAATTCTACCAGAAGCTTTATTTTTTGGCTCATTCTAGACAGGCACAGTTGTCTTGCACTCATTACTTTGAATGAAAGACAGTATTGGTGTATTTGGTAGAAAAATATAAGAGTTATAAAGACAACATAAGCCTCTTAGGTTCCAATTACAGCAATTTTAAAACCGGACTCAGGTAAGATGGCAAGTCATCATGACGTGTCATCTACTGTTTTATATCTATGACTGTATATTTCTCAGCCCCAGGTTTTCACTTACTGGGAGCAGAGGCCTGTTAACAGATTGGTGACACCCTTTGAATCGTGAATCAGATTTAAACCTGATAAAAAATAAATTCACCATAATATAAGCTCGCTTTACAATGGCTTATTTTGGTTCTAGACGTTATAATGTAATTTATAAAGCATCCTCCTTGCCTGGGATTGGCATCGTGTGCCTTCTGTTTTATTTTGAAGGTTTAACCGGAAGTGCAGTGTTTACTTATTTCAGGTGACGTCACTGACACGAACGTGGACAGGAAGCTAGCTGTTTTTGAAGCGGTGCACACACACACTTTTGTTTTGCTGCAAACATGTCCTTGAACCCTCGTTAGTCCCGCTTTTGTGACTAGTATCATAATATTTAGCTTACCGTCTTCAAAGTAGGCCTATATTAGGTATGTAAAGCTTTCACTTTTAGTTAGCCAGGCTAACTTACCTTACAAGGTTAACACCGAAGCTTATCAGGTGAAGAACGGGAAGCTAGTTTATGTAGCAGCATTAGCACATGTCGTTAGCGAAATTAACTCCCCGGGGGGGGCGGGGGGGGGGGGGGGGGGGGGGGGGGGGGGGGGG
>JAVQJF010129775.1:0-24340 GCA_036023855.1 Gadopsis marmoratus
CCCCCCCCCCCCCCCCCCCCCCCCCCCCCCCCCCCCCCCCGGAGAAGATGGAAGTGGCTCAAAATTGAATTGGCTTAAAAAATGATTTAGCAGATTTCAACATATATTATATTACACAAAGCAGAGAAGAGACAAGTTCAGCCTATTGATTTTGGCATTTTTAGAAATGCTTTTCTTGCCAGCTGTTACCTTCCAAAAAGAAAATGATTCAGTGGATCACAATGTCATTGCAGTTGTTCTTATCAGTAATCTTCACTTTGTACTACAGAAAGAAGTTATCATTCATCATAATCATTGCTCATCAGCATTCCATTTTGTCTGCATGAAACAATTCAAGTAAAAGGTCAAACTCCACTTCATGAATACAACTGAAGCAGATTCTTGACCTTCACATTTACAGATGAATGCTGCGAGGCCCTCATGTCTTACATGACATTTCTACACGGACACTGAGCTAATGTCCTAGCAGCCCTATAAATAGATGAAGCAATGCCACTGGAGAGACAGATGGATACACACTGCATATGAATACACAAAAAGAAAAAAGTCCTGATGGCACGATTATACCCCTGGCTAGCCTTCCCCGCGATGAAGCCTACCTTTGACCCTGACTGAATTAAAGACCTACCTGCCTCGACATTTGGGGTCTCCCGGGCAGAGTCGTGGGAACCGTTGTCACAGAGCCTGTTGTTACTCTGCAGAGATGGCAGCAGAGTCACGCTCCGAACCATCTGACAGCCAAGCACAGGTGCTGGAGAATGAAAAAACAGAAAGAATTTAGTGTCGGTGAGAGGCGTTGACTGAGGCAGGGATGGCATTAACATGCGCCATACAGCTGTCAAATCCCAAGTAAGGGCTGAGAGGGGAAGAAGAAGGCCACAGGTTATGCCAAGATGGACAAATTGTATCCTGTTTGTTATCAAAGAAGTAACAATTCATCAATCCCACAGATTTTGAGCAACTAGGGCAACACCCCTATGAATATCAACTGTAACAAATGGTTTTGTTTTTTGAAAACCGATGGAAAAAACATAGAGCTGTGTGTGATAAAGATAAAAAATTTTACCATACCACTTTCTGATATTTTTGTCTGAATGCCTGGACATTATATGCATTTGTATTTCACCAGCAGAGAGCACCACTGTTCTTGGAAAATTGAGTTTCAGGCTGCTCTGCTCTACAAATGAGGGCTAAAACACTTCCTTTTTATGAGCTGATCAGCATCGGCTGTATCTTCAATATCAAACATTTTAGACATATATGACCATTTTGTCAGTCCTGTTTTTATAAAATTAAATGCGGTATGTTACATTAGTGCATCTTTTTCGCCGGTCTTGTCAACTGAATGAGGCATGTGGCTATTCTCATACTGTGTGTGTGTGTGTGTGTTATGAAGCTGTCAGTCCAATTCACCTCTTCACATTATATGAAAGCCGCTAACAAGAAGCAGTGTAAACAGATGTAAAGATGATCGGGTTATATCAGGGTGAAGTGGTTGCAGGCCACCTTTATGTGGGAGGGGAGAGGACGTGTTGGTAAACAGACTTGTGGCGATGTTGATGACTCATACCTTTGCTGGGACTCGCCCAATTCCAGCTGAATCACACATTGCTATACCCATCAGTTATCGCTTTGAATTGGACATAAACTCTGTAACCTTTGCCACAGGTAGACTGGCAAAGAGAAGGCTGGGGGCCTCAAAGGGTATCAGAGCTGCTTCATATGACATCATGTACAAAACTGACATAACCAATCTCTCAAGTCTAGTTCCAGTGCCTAGTTAAGTGTTGTGCACATGTGCTCTACATAAAAATAAAAACCAACCCATAAGTATTTATTGTGTTTGTTCAAGATAAAAAACAGTGTGTGTGTATATGGTGTGCTGTAGGATGTCATATTCCAGTATATAGAACACACATGTGGCATCATGTGTTAATTTGGTGTTATTCTTGCTTATAATAAGCTCATCTGCAGACTTAATTGACCAAATGCACGCTCTGACCCAAGTGATTTGTCAGTGCTTATTAGTGCCAAGGATAGCTACAGCTTCACTACTAGTTAAAGTGCATCATCTGTGTCAACAGCTATGATTGAAAAGCGCATTTGATTTGGATAACCTAATTCTTCTAAATCAAGTCTTCCAATATCTGAGCCTGCAGAGTGACAGTAAGTAACCTAAACTCCTTCTAGCTTATTCTCAGCACTTTGCAAAGTTTGGGTCAAAGTCTTTAAGAATGTTTCAAGGGTAACACAGGCCCGCTGTGGACACATTGTGCCCAATAAGGTGTGCAAACATTGCTCACGGTCATCTACGTTCCAAATTGAGGCACTGCAGGGATCCGAGTTGGTTCTGTCCCCTTTTGTCCTTACATAATGGGGACTGTGCTCAGAGTCCAACAGCCAGTGGGAGCTGCTCTGTGCCCTCCCTCCCTGAGGAGTATGGTGGAGCCTGAAACAAAATTATCTGTGTAGTTCAAGTTCTTTATTTTCATATGCACAACAATTACAATGAAGCAGCCATTGACAATGACATTCTTAATTCTCAGGCTCTCTCCAACAATGCACAAAAGAAAAAGAAAATCATGCAAGTTAAAGAGAATCTAAGACATAAAATAGTGCAGATCTTAAAATATAGGAATATAATATATATGTAGAATAAAATTTAACATAATACTGTTGTAGGCAGGTGAACAGTAATGATAAAATGAATAAACAATAGGCAGGTTATGGACAGGGAATAACAGGATTTCAGACAGGCAATGCACTCACAGACTTGAATGACTTGAGTTCATTTTAGACTGTAGACTTTGATTTGAATCAGACTCAAGTCTGACTTATTCATGTCTCTTTAACACTTCTCATCCATTTTGGCTTTAAGTGTAAGCATGAATGTTCATTCTTGACCTTGGAAATAGTAATTCAATAAAACATTTCCTCAAAGCTTCACAACTTTGAAAGCTTTAGAAAAAGCTAGTAAGTGGGCCTTGGTCACTTCAGCATAAACACAGCTTTGAAAGAATTCTGTATAATTTGAATGGTCAGCATTCAGATATTTGTATCTTGGACTCATCCTGAAGAATTTGAGATTTGACACTTCTGATGGAGGAAGACGTGGAGATGAACTTAGAGGGAAGTATAACTGAGTCGGCATGGTGGATAAATGGACACCGGTAGAGCTGGAGATGAGGCTGCCAAGCTGCCTAACAGAAGTAGAAAATGAGTGATGTCTCTCATGTGGATCTTTTTTCTTGTTCTTTTAATGATACAGCCAAGCTCTTTCATTCATCTTTCACTGGAGTGCTGTGCTTCATTGAATTAACCCTCTTCAGAGCAGCGTCAGCACCTCTAATTCAAATTACTCACAAATGGAACAAACATAAGTTGTATATTATTTAAATTAGAAACATGGAATTATGTTTATTTACATTTCAGTGTTTATGCATAATATATGTTGGTAAATAAAGTGTTTAGCATATATTATGCCTTTGCCTTGCGTGTGAGTGCTGTGAGGCTAAATCATATCCTGTTTCCCCTTAGAGGCTTTATACTGTGTGTGTAGAATAAACCCATATATATCATTTATTTCTTCTATAAAGCCAGACTTTAAACTGTTTTTACTCTAACTTTTATATTTTCTACCATTTTTATTGCTTCATTGGCTTTGTCCTTATATTAAAATGTTTTTTATAAGATTATTATCAAAGTCAAAGTCTGTTTTATTGTCAATTCTGCAGCATGTATGAGACATATGGACAAAACAAGCAGCTGCCACCTTGAGAGTAAGTCAGTGGGGCTGAGCTAGCAGCACTCATTTACCAGATAGCCTCACAGGACAACCTGCCTGCCTTGCCTGTGTGTTAAACATCCTCCTTCTCAGATGTGGTGACAGTGTAAAACCTGAAGAATGACACTGGATCCAGAAGGATTCAGTCAGATGCCTCAGTGCTGTGTGCCCTTCACTTCGGATCTCAAAGCAAAGCCTTCATGTTCTCTTGGAGCCACTGTGGGAGTCGTGTGTTTCTCTGTATCTCTTCAGGCAGCTCGTTCAGCCTTTGATCTTCCGGAGACCACAACATGTGAGTCCTGCTGAGTTCACGGGGGAGCGCTCTGCTGTAAGTCCGGACCGTGCCCTCAGGCAGATAAATGTTCAAATGTCCAAACTATGTGATAATCTGTCCCTCATTTTGCCAGCGCGGGATGGAGTAAGCAGAAGTGTAACGTCCAGAGAGATTTGTCTGAGCAAGGAGCTGGAGTGAGATGCTGACCCAGAGGAATGCTTGGACATGCTGCTGGATGACTCTGGCACAGGGAATGGGATGAGAAGATTAGGCAAAAGATTTTCATCATGTGCAGCCTATGTGCCTTTCCTCCCATTGATCTTTTTCACCAAATATGTTGAAGCCTTGTTTCGTCATTATGAGACGAGCGCACAGGAGATTGAGGGAAGATGAGAGAAGTGAGCAGCAAAGAAGAGTAATTGGTTAGAGATATTGGATTTCTTAAAAGGCAAGAGAAATCCAATTGGTAGTGTTTGATCAGGAATATTAAATTCAACTATTTAATCTCCCTGCTGCAGAGCCCATTGTCTATTTTATGTATCTTTGATGTGAAGGTGTTATGACACTGATCTCTCTTGTTTTAGCCTGCTACACATTACCTTCTCTCTGGTTTCCTCTTCTCCTTCACAACTTTTCCTCCCAATTTTCACCTTTTAAAACTGGCTATATAATAGGCATGACTGAGTGATAATATGTACAGTTTTTGCACCCCTCCCTCTCCTCCCCTCTGTTTCTCATTGTGTCTGTAGGCCATTTTATTGATAGGGTAATTTGCCCTGAGATTGTTCTGCAGTCTCCCGGGTGCTATGCGTATTAATTACCATCTATTCATCAGAGGCTGTTCAGCCTTTCAGCGTGCTCCAGAGCAGTGGTTCCAGGCCAATGCTTCACAGCTTCTGTCACAGCCCTAATGCTCCGGCAGAAGCGCGTGTGCCTGTGGGAGACGAGTAATGTGAAACCTCATGCACCGAGGAAGAGTGTGATTCATTATTGCTGCTCAGCGATGGCCACGTTAGAGTCACAACGCACACACACGTGAGTCTGGACCTGTAAACTGTTGAGCTTTGATCACATGATTTCGTGGATTATAAGATGCTTTTCATCTCCGTTAAGGTCTTCAGCCCCAACCTCTCAATGCATGTTGTTGCACTTTAGTTGTAGGCACACAGGCCTATGATCAATTAGTCGTCCCAGTGTCTTAAACCCATTATGAATTAGTACAATTTCAGATATTGCTTTCATTTGTAGATAGTGAGACAAGAAGATGGAAAAAGACGGAGATGGAGTAAGACTGGTTGGTGTCAGCTAGACTATTTGACTATTTGAAGCAATTTGCGCTCTGATTCCCACTCCAATACCTCCACTCCTCTGTCATTTATACTTCACATACGTGAAGTGCATGTTTATAATTTGAATAACATACAGATGTGATTATCCCAAGCGACCAGCTTCTCCACTTACTTTTTGTTTTCTCTTATCTTCTCTGACATTCAGATGTACCTTTAGTTGGATGTCAAACAGCAGCACAGTTAAAGCTCCCTCTTGCAGAATTCAAGCTCAGTTTCATCATGCTAAAAAGAAATTCCCTCTCCTTTGCTCTTCAACGATGGCTGTTAAGAGGAATGACTGCTGTATGACAACATTCTAAACCCTCCTCTTACTCACCCATCAGCCCTTTCCTCTGCCTAATCAAGGAGCCTACATGCACTTAGATTCTCTTTGCCCATCTGAACCATCAGTGGCAGTGTTCACCCTGTGCATCAGGAATATAATCCATTATGGGCAAGATTTTGTAAGTGGCAGGATGGCAAGTGTGACAAAATATCCTGTGGCAGTGACTCAACTTAAATGTTTTACTGAAATATGGGTAAAGTAGATTGTTTGAAATCTAGATTATTGAGTAAAAGTTACGACATGTCTGCTGTTGATTCTCACATGGCCATTTCCAGAAATCTTAACTGTTACTAAATATATTTCCTTTATTTTACTTATTAATATTATATTGTGTCTCTATTTTATGTACGATGTGACATCTGATCCTGAAAAGTTCTAGATACATAAAATGTACTTACTTAGTTACTACTTATTAATACATGAAATAAAGCTCCCAGACTTTTATAGAGGCATACAGTATATGTAGCTACTGTATGTAATATGTTTTATCCCTTTAAAACAACAACTTTTGGAACTAGTCTTGTTTTTGAAGAGAATCATTAGGTTTTGTAGGAGACAGAAGCCTTCAGAGTCTTGTTGTCATTTTAATCTGTTTTTCACAACCTTGCCAGCTGATATTGAAAGTAACATCGCTACCATTTTTCCCAAGATATTTTACCCTCCATGCCCCTCAATGCCTCTTTCCCTCCTCCATGTTTGTGTGTGAGCAGCCTTCCAGCCGGCCCCTGGTTGTCAACTGATTGTAGATAATTACAGCTATTTGACTGCAGCTTTTACAGACAGTCCTTTCTGGAGGCACTTACAGAGAGAGAACATGCCAAGCGGAGGCCCTTAACTGCCTCTGTGGATAACTACAGACACAAAGGCAGAGTGAATATGAATATAAATCTCATATGCACCAATGCTGGTGGTATCAGGGATTCACACATAAAGCTGTCCTGTATGGATTCTGTGAAAACCTCATTATCGAAACAGCAGAAATTTGCATTGATATATTATCTGAAGAACTAAAATTGAGAAAGAAATAGCAAAGATGCAATATTATTATCTTCCTAAACATTAAAGGTGCTGCAACTGCGTTCTGCAGCAAACAAGAAAAGGTTTCCACTCGTTTCAAAGCACTTTTCCAAGCAGAAATGCTACAAAATGTTGTTGAAGGCTTTGAAATTAAACTAAAAATATAAAAATATCTGCACTTAAAATGAATGTCTCCATTTTATATTGAGGATTAACATAATTTACAACTAGACATAATTTGGTGGCAGTTTCAGTGGAAATTGAGTTCCTTCTCTGTGAAGTTTTGTAGAGACTGGCCCGTTCTTGCACATATTATGAGACTAATCCTGGTTTGAAGGACTGTAATTGTTCTCGAGCTGTCGTACATTAGCTACATGCCTCTCAGCGCAGTTCTATATCCAGAACAGTAGGAATGAGTCAGACTCTTTATGATGACAGCTCTCCCTGTCTTTCTCTGTCTCCCTCTCCTTATCTCACTGCACTGCCTGACACGTTTTTCTCTTCCCCTCCTTTTTCTTTTCTCTGCTTATTGTCTTCTGTGTCTTCCCTCCCTCCCTGCTTCGCCGTCTCCTGCTTGCATAAGACGCATTGTGCACAGCGACAGAAGAAACTTGAGATCACAGGTCTCACTCAACAGGAACCCCCCCTTCTTTCTGTCTCCGTGTTTCATGGGGAGCCATGACAGCTGCACACTTGACCGCAGGCGAAAGTGGATAATAGCAAGACAGATCAAAGCAGAATAAGAAAACACAAGCACACATGCGCTTTCTCCATCTTTGTACATCTCTCTTTAACATACAATCCTTCTGTTTGCCTCTCACTTGACATGAGGTACATTACTTTCAAAGTGGACCCAAAGGTTCCAAGCAATAACCTTTTTTGTGTGTGTTTTTTGATTGTATTTAATCAATTATTTATCAGACTCTCAGAAATTGTCCCTGTGATGAAAGGAGATGCAGGGTTGACAGATAAGAGGGACACGGACACGTCTGTTGATACTCAACTAGCAGGACTTTCAACTTTTCAGCAAATTTAACAGGAAAGATGGCAGTATGTAAACAGTTATTGAACTGAACGGTGTCCCTGGTCTCCTTCAGGCTTGTGTTGTCCTGGGAGGTAGAGCACAGATTCAGATTGCACACACATAAACACAGACACGCACACACGCAGACTTATGGGCGAGCTTTGCTTTTTGTTTATCTCACAACTGCAGGCACTCAGACAAACCCCTCTGATTTCACATGCAGGCTCACATATGTGACTGTTATGCCCATAGAGTGTTTGCTGGCGCCTGATGGCAGATTTCCTATTGCTGTTTGTTGACTGTGTATGCACATTGTACATGTCTGTGCATATTTGTGTGAAGTGGTGAGTGTTCTCGCTAAAACACAGGAACCAGCAGTAATTTCCAAACATTCAGGCGACAAGGATGCTTTCAGCCAATTTTTCACCCCCTGTTCAGCTGAGAATATTCTTCTGCACGTGTGAATGGTTTCATAGAGGAGAGGGATTTGCTGCTGCCTCCTTTATTCACCCCCCTTCCTGGGCTATTGCATGATTGTGACCCCGTAATGCCACCACAGATCATCTAGAAATTTTGCATCTTTAGTTCTCTGCAGTGTTCTATGTCTATTTTGCATTTACATTAAGGGAGCCAGATATACATTCCTGCTCAACATAGAACTGCAGCAAAAAATAACATCAATATCGGATCATTACAGGAGGGAGATGTGTGACAGGCTGCATGTATACTGTATGCAAAATGAAATGACTGTTTGATTGTGTATCTTTGTGTGTATTTTTCTGTGGACCTGCAGCTGGTGATAAGAGGGTGATCAATATATGCCTCATAATAACAATCCAAGACTGTTTCCATTTCAGCTGCGTGTAGGAGTCCCATGCCAGGTGCCAAAATAATATAAAAAACATTACCTCAATGCAGTTAGAGCACAGTGATTAATGCAAACCTGAGCCTCATTTATCAATGTTTTCTTTTCTGCATGTGCCATGACGCTTGACCAAGTGCTTGCTAATTTTGTAATATATCACAAGATAATTGGTGCCAACTGTGAAAGTAAACAGAGCTCAGACTTAGCACAACTTGTGCCAGAGCTCTGCAGATGTGATGCATTATAAAACAAACTGTGTTTTTCTGCCATTACTTTGGCAAAGCTTGTGCTGAGGCAATAATTCACTGTGTATGTGCTCTCTGTAACAATGAGGCCCGTATCAACTGTGGCTTGTTGTGCTGCCATGGCCTTGGTCTCAGGTGTTAGGTGGTCATGCCAGGCAAAAAGCAGCCCAGCCTGCATCAGCACACATCATCTATCCTCGTCGGTTTCACTCCCCACTGGGAGATAGAGCTCTCATCGCTCACCACTCGCTATCAGCCCCGGTGATTGGCTTATTATGTCCTACACAGACGAAGACTGGGCCATGCATCACTGCACACACCATTGCTTTCACACACATATATTAACCCCTGTACACACACACGTGCGCACACACACACACGCACACAAGCGCAGACACACACACTGACAGACACATCAAGGAATCTAAAAGGCTAACACCTTTTCTGTTGTGTATTACACACGCTTGAGTGTGAACACACAGGAGAAGAAGGCATAAGCATCTCAAAGACATCGGACAATAAAACAATGCTGATGCTGCACCACAAAAACCACTCGTCGTCATAGTTACAGATGTTACCTTGATTGTTAAAGGGGTACGCCACCAATTTTAAATGTGAAAGGCAGATTTCTAGTCATGGTTAGTGCTATTAGTGCTTTGAAAATAGAATTATAATGTCCTCTGTAACTCTGGAGGGACCCTTGTCAAGTCTGAAAAAGTAACCCTTAATGCTGTGATAGTGATGTCATCAGGGTTATCTTGGCTTGGGCTTGGAGAATTTATATTTGTAACAGAAAGCCTGCATTACAAACTGTGGACGTAGAATATGACACATGTGGCGGGTAGAGCATAACAAAAGATGTTATTGAATTGCACTATGGGAAGTGTAGGATCCAGTGATTCTGGAGTGCTAGAGTGAAGCAGGCTATGTAAAGTCCATAGAAATTTTCATGCTCACACGGGAGTTCATGATGTAGTCAAATGTACGGTGTACCAGCTCTTACACTCTCTGTGTTTAAGGAAAGGTATGCTAGCTGTAGGCTTACTGGCTTGTCATTGGCTGAGGCCCCCAGCCACCTAAGATTAGTCTTCTACTCCAAAATATGTATATATATAATCATTGCTAAAGGGGAAACAACAATGAGACAAGTGGTGAGAGCCTGTGAGGTGTATTGGCATAGCTCTTCACTGCATGCAGCAGAGCGTGCTTCTGGTGTAATAAACTGCAATGTGATGGAATAATCTCTCCGTGTTTCAGGCCTGATTTCACTTCAGCAATAGAGTGAGGACAGAGAGACAAAGACAGAGAAAGGATGTGTGGTGGCTCCATCTTGCAGTCAAGGGGTCCAGGGTTCAGCATCTTGCCTGGTGGGGAAGGAGAGTGAGTATGAGCGTGGGTGTGTTGTTTTGCCTATAGCAGAGGATATATTTTTCAGTCTGAGGTGAATGGAGGTAACCACCGAAAGCTTCAACAGTCTCCCACCTTCCCTCTCCCTTATCCTCTTTGCACAATCCTTTCATTTTCTGGCCTCTCCGCCATCATGTCTCCAAATGCACTCTAATTCTGCAACCAATTTCATACTGTATTTCTGCCAAAGCCCCCATTTTCCTGTCACTTCTACCCACTCACTTGTCAATCCTCCTCTACTTCACGCGTTAAATATTCTCATGTAGACCTCCCTCTTTCAGGCGCATTAATCTCTCCCTCTGCCGCTCCATTCCCTACCTTTCACTTTTCTCCTTTTCTCGATCTTTTCCTCTTTCTGCTCCATCCCGCCGTGCCGTTTTCCCTGACCTCTCGTAACCTGGCTCTAAGCCGTCCTTCTCTTAACCTTGTGAGATGCCCGGGAGTGTTTTAGCTGCATGGAACTGTACCACTTTTCTGGGGGCTTGGGGAGCTTGAGGGTGTGTGTGACGTTTAGTATCTTTAATGTTCGTGTGTGTGTTTCAGAGACTGTCTGTGGAGTTGTGAGTAGTACCATTGGTGATTAATGTGCCATCTTTTCTCCCCTCATGCAGATCGGACATCCTGGGAGGTGAAAGGCAGCACAAGGACAGGAAGTGGGGCAGGAGGAAAGAGGAAGCCAATGAAGAATTTTTCATAGCAGAAAAGGCTCCCCTTATTGCGGGGGCAGTGGTGGAGGTGTGAAGGAGAGTAAAGGTGAAAGAATGTCTGGAAACACTGTCTGGAAAGTGTGGGTGGCTATTATATCTCATTAGCCCCTGTCTGTGTCTCTTGTTTTATTTTGAAATCTTTACCTGTCTTGTCTCTTCCGTTCCTGTCCTCGTGTCTCTCTTTTGATTAGCCACACCTACTCCCCATTACTCACCTGCCCCTGATTCCCTCATCAGTTTCTTCCCTATGTATAACCCACCCGCCCTTCCTTTGTTTTTTTTTTACTGCTTACCATGCGGTTAGTTTCCATGTTCCTGTCGCGCGCTTGTATGTTCCCTGCGCTTCTGTGTCCTGCCTGACTACCAGTACGTGGATGTAAGCTAACAGGTACAGATAAATCATTGTACTGCTCCTGTCTGCATTTGGGTCCTTTCCCTGCCACCTGTACTTCACATTCACAACATCCATGTTTGCTTATTTTGGCCAAGAAAAACAAACCTCCCATAAATGGCTACATGAATAGATTAAATAAAGCAGAGTTAGTTTGCCACATACTTTCAATGATGGATACCAATGTAGGAACTTAGAAAATGGTAGCCTGCAATTGAAAATGTTCACAATTTGTAGGTAATTGACAAACGTGTATGGTCTCCAGCTACTCCAGCCAACAGAGCTGTGTGGCAGTAAATGGAGAATTTTAGCACACTGGGTAAGGCTGAGGCGTGAATATATTTACTTATGGAATTTTAAGCTAAAGTGCTGATGGGAAACAGTATCTGTGCTTAGCCCACAATTTCTGGATGAAGGCTAAAAAAGAGAACTTGGGTGGATGGATGTAGCTATGAGGTGTGATAAGGGCGTTGAAGAAATAATTGCAATTCTCCTGTCATGGAGGCTTGGGCTTGACTCCAGGTTACATTCTGCCTGTTAGGACTATAAAGCAGGTGGATGGAGGGATATATAGACATGGAAATTAATTAAAATTCTCTCCCTTCTCGTTTTATGCATACATAACCACTCGCTGCTCATGACCACTGGGTTAAGAGCTGCAAAACTAGGAGGAGGGCAGGGAATAAAAGGTAAGAGTGGGGAGAGAGGCATATACTGAAATAGAGAGGTAGCAAAGCAATGAAGGCGAAAGATTAATAACCGCCTAGTCCTTCAATAACAGCCTACTAGATGCATTTATATCTACAGCCACCTGTATTTTTGTAGTGTCTGTGTTTTGGCATTTGCTAAACCCTTATTCACCCAGGGAAGGCTTACTGAGCTTGAATATGACATCTGCATCTTCTTAACACCTGGAAACTGCCCAGAACATCTACTCTAGTTTTGTTTTGGGAAGCTGCAGATAACGGGGGAGAAAATATTTTGGTAACATTCTATTTTACAGGTCCATAATTTTTTCCTCAGAAGCTTCTTAAAAAGAATATTGTATTTGAATACTAAAAGGCCCTGAAAACAAAACAAAAAAATTAAAAGAATCTCAGTCGACTGAGGGGTCTCTAGTGATTCCAATCTTCGGCTTTCAGGGGACCTGCAGGGGATTTTCTCAGCCGTTCTGGGAATCACACCACCAACTCCTAAGTCGAGCCACAGCCGCATCCTTTGCTAATGTCTGTCTGTGTTAACCTTCACGGTTGAAGATTATATACGCTCTTGATTTTACAGTGTATACCTTCCCCAGATATGGTTCCTGGTACAGTGCGTTCTTTTCGCCCAGCAAAACACACCCAAACATATTGATTACGCTTTAATGTGTTTGATATAGCAGTAGCTTTACCGCCAAAGTAATGTGCTTTCATCTAAGTGTGTGAATGAACCAAAGAAAAGGTTTGGCATTTGAGAGAGAGCTGGTGTTTTCAAAGCCAGCATGGATATAGTGTGTGTGAGTGCTTTCATTGGGTTTTTAATCAGGGCGTCACGCTCTCAGTTCCGATTAGGTACAGCAGGCAGGGCTCTCCAGCCGGCTGCTTCTGAACACCACCACCCTCTAAAAAGCAGATAATGCTTCCACACTCAGACTCAAAGAAAATCAACAATACACACTCTCTCTCTCGCTCTCTCTCGGTCTCTCTCTCTCTTTCTCTCCCTCCTCCACATCTGCGCCCCAAATCAGATCGATGCTGTGAGAAAATGAAACTCCACGATAACAGGAAGGTGAGAGCAGCCGCAGGTATGAAATGTGTCGTTTCACATGACAGAAAGAAAACATGAGAATCTAATATGAGGAGCAACCAGTATGATTCAGTTTTGTGTCCTCTGGCCTCCCACATGCCAGAAACCATTTTCAAAGATCATCAGATGCAAGGTGCATGCACACGTACGCTGCAGAGATGCACGGATGCAATAATTGTGTTTTTGTGTTTGCAGGTCTGCAGTGAAAATATCTGATCCTCACACTTCATTCCACATGTCAAAAGACATTATTCCTGTTGCTTCCCATTAATTGACTCATTCGCTCAGTTCATCTCCAGCCAGAGAGTAGAAGGAATCATGTCAAAGCTCCACTCCCGTCTTTTGGAGACATTACGCAGAACAGAAAAAGGAAAGGAAAGAAGATGAATATGTGCATAAACAATTGTGCCTCGTGTTTTTTATGAAAAGAAAAGCTTTTCATCCACTAAAGTTGGTATCATGAAATGTACGAATAGAATAGCTCCAACAGAGGAGAGAATGGTGACTGCTCAACAATCGCTCCATTGTCTTCTCAGTGTGATGAAATTTAGAAACACAATTCAGCACCATGCACAATAGATGCTCACCTGGGCCCCTACACAGTAGCACACACCATAATCGAACCTTTTGTGAAATAAGTAGAAAACACAAGTGTGTGATAGATTGTAATGACACAGAACTAGCTAAACTGCACTGAAAAAATTCTTAGTTTCAGTGTTCAAGAAAAGCAACAATTACATAGAAGTTCTTCTCATTACAGTGCTGTTTTCTTTCATCTTTATGAATAGATTTATATTGGGTACATGTATAGTTAATCTCCCTCTGTGAATCCATGATAAACTCTCCATTTACAATGACAAAGTAAACATGCTGATAATAAGCGGGTATCATGTTTACCATGTTCACTATGGTAGTTTAGCATGTTAGCATGATAATACAGTATTTGTTAATTAACATTAAACACAAAGTACAGCTGAGTCTATGGCAATGTTATTAGTTTTGCAGGTATTTGGTCATAAACCGAAGCATTGCACAAAATAAAAATTTCCCTTGATGATGGCGCTAAATGAAAAGTCAGGGGATCACCAAAGATAATGCAATTCATCCTGAGGGAGACATAAATGTCTGAACAGGTTTCATGGCAATCGATCCAATGGGCCCAAAGATGTGGGCCGACCAACAGACAGACTCTTCCATCCCCAGAGCCATGCTGCTAGAATAACTAAAAATCATAGTATTTGCTTGTAGCCGTGGATGTGAGCATGAATGCCTGTCTGTCTTTATGTGTTATGTGGCAACCTGTCCAGGGTGTACCCCCCCTCTCACCCGATGTGAGCTGCGATAAGCTCCAGTCCCCTATTACCCTTTCACAGGATAAACAAGTGTGTGTAATGGATAAAATGTCTGTGAATTATATGATAATCTCCCCATATTAACAAATTACAACTCGATCAAAAATACATTTAATATAGAAAACTATATTGAGTGCTGTGACACATCCTCAGCACCATTACTTCTGTCACAATCCGAGCACTGAAAGACAACATGCTGTAATAATTTGCTTGGTTAGATACCCAGAATTTGCCTATAACCCATATGGTCCGGACCAACTATGTGATGGAATATTGCATGGGCAACTGTGACAGATGCCCTGATATTGGCTCCGATATGAAACTGTTTCTTCACAGGGAGGATGCCTTCTGCCATCTGTTTATTTCTGACACATTTTTGATAACAGTATTATATCAGGAGGTGATGGTGAGAGGTAGGCAATCAGCCACAACCCCACCGCCAACGCACACTCAAATTCTTGCACACCAACATCAATGAGGTAAGCCGGAGAATTGAGGTGTGAAAGGTGAAACGGACACTAGATTTATTCTTCTTTGGCTCCATGAGTGTCCTACTGATGAAATCTAGACACCTATCAATGGTGGAAGTAGTTCTCTGATCTTTTACTCAGTTAAATGTAGCAATACCACAGTTACAAGTAAAAGTCCTGCATTTAACATTTTACTTAAGTACAAGTACTCATCACACATAAGGGTCCATTCCGGAATAATGTTTATTATCTTAATGGATTACGTTTAGTGATGCATTTATGTGTGCATCACGTTAATGTTGCAGCTGGCACAGGTGGGGCTCATTTTGATTATTTTATATACTGCTGGGTAACTTGTGAATTTCCCCCAGGGAGCAAAAAAATGATCTTAACTTATAATAACATCATAATTCCTGTGTTCATTTCATTTTGTATTAATATGAATCTGCAAAGTAACTAGTAACTAATGGTATCAAATATATGCAGCGGAGTCTAAGTGTAAAGTAGCAGAAAAATACAAGTACCTCAAAATGTACTTAACTAAATGTATATTGCTACTTTCCACCCCTGCGTATCAGACAGCAAACGGCAGTTCTCCTCTCTGCAGCGGCCTCGAGTGATTTTTTGATTTGATAAAGTTTTAATTATGGCATAAAAGGCCTCTCTGGATATGCTAGCTGACTCCATTTTCAAGCTGATATTTCCTTATTTCAGTGAGAGCGCTCTCAGGTCCCCGCAGGACTCTTGCCCACTAGAGCCGACTCAAAAAATCAAGAAGCAGCCAAGCTTTTCTTTTATTAGTCTGAAACTAAAAGAACCTCTAATTTTCTTACTGTGAAGGAGGCAAAAGACCTCATGGACTCAGACAATCATCTCACAGTACATTCATTTATTTGTCTCTCATCTAATGGCAGTTAGGGGGATAAGACAGGATAGCAATGACAAAATCAGATATCACAGTGTTTTTGATGATATACCTCAATTTGGGAGTATAATGTGTCAATATTTTGAATTTTTAAACACAGGTATTCATTGGACTTTCTAACAAGTTAAGGAAAATTGCGCGAGTTTACAGTGATGTGGCTTTAAAGGCCCTGTGCACCCACACAGGTGTTTTGATGATGACTGATTAGAGCTCTGCTGTTAGATGATGTCACAAATCTCTATGTACTAATACGAATGATAAATGTGAAAGTTGTTCCACCCTAACAAGCTCCCACACAGTAGCGGTCTAATCAGTGTGTCCTTAAATGCTTTTTTCATTAGAGTAATAAATGTTACCACAGACATTTAGTCTCATGTTATGGTATAGATAAGACAATTGGACATGTCAGAGTAGGTGAAAATAATCAAATCAATGATGGCTGAATACCATTTAGCTGCTTCGGTTTCAGTTTCCTGGTATTGTGCAAGAACTGCAGACATGTGCTGAAACTGCAACAAAGAGAAACACCTATAACCACACACCTGTAAAGATTTCAGTATTGTGCATCCATAGAAATGTCTTAAATCACTGTGTGATCCGTGTGCAGCTCCATCAGTGGCTTTAGACAGACAGTACATGCTGTGATCTCTGTCTCACTGCAGACTCTGCTCAGGGCAAACAATCAGTGATCAGGCTTGGGGGCCTGAGAATCTGATGGTCTATGGGTGGAAGAGTAAAGACAGGTGGGGTTACTGGTATTTAGGCCATCCAAGGCCCAGTTTAGCCGTGTGTGAGGGTGAAACATATGTAAATGAGCTCTTAAGCTGTAGCTAGTGAAACGGCATTCTCTGGAGCTACCTCATTTATCCCCCTCATCCTCTCCTAAGCTGGGGATCCAGACAGCCGTTGGAGGCTCGTGCCTGAGCTTTTGGAAGCGAGGGAGTCCTTTGGGATGGTGACCCAGATGCCCTGATCTTATGTCCATCAAGCATGTGTTTCAGGCCTGAAATACGCTCATCTCCCAGAAGCTATGCCCGTCACTGTCTGGGCTCCCGGCAGGAATTTTCTCACTAAGAGCCTTGTGGTCTGTGGTGGCACGATAACAAAAACACCTCTTCCCTGTTAGGCTGCAAGCTGTGAGCTGTGAGCTGCGAGCTCCTCTCTCCTCGTGGTAGTAATAAAAACATCTGGCATGGATTATTAATGACAGATTTTGATATCTGAAAAGATATTTAGCATCTGTAATTACACTGTCACACCTAATATTGTGTGTTCCCACTATGTGTGTGAAGCTAGTGGCTGTTGGATTACAGTTGCCATGGTTTCTTTTTGCTTTTTGATCTTTCTTATATAATGTTATTGGTGGCTGGTTGCTGTGAAAAATGAACACACACGCACGCACTCACAGTTTGTCAGTAAATGTTGCTAACCACCCCCACATCCTTGTCCTTCCTCGAAGAGAGCAGCCTGAGGACAAACAACAGCTCCTCTCACATCATCTTGCAGAGGAGTCTTACATTCACCAGACCCTCTCTCACACTCTTTTTCTCCTTTTTTTTCACCCTCACTCATTGCCCCTCTCTCTGGCCCCTTCCCCCCTGCCTCCTTTGCCCTTCTATCAGCTTTGCTGTCACTGTTCTCTAACCTCCCCTGCCCCAATTCTCCCTCCAATCCATGTGATCTCTCTCCAGTCATAATTGTATTGATTTTCACAAGGCCTCTCCTGTCATATCTCCATATCTCTTAATTCCCACACTCACTCTATCTCTCTCCCTCCACCTTGCAGGGTCGTTTCCATTCTCTCTCTCACACACACACACACACACGATCTCTTCCTCCCTTTCTTTTTTTTCTATCTCCAGCTATCTTTATGTCAAGCTCACACTCTGTCTTTCCCTTCCAGACATGATTATTCTTAATCTCGTTTTCTACTTTGCTATCAATCTTCTCTAAAATATACTGTGTATCCATCCCCCATATCTGTGTCCTACTCACGTTTTTTCATCTCCCCTATCCTCACCTTTGTTCTTCTATATCCAAGCTTTTGTTGTGACTTTCTGTTTGACTTCACACAAGCTGGCTCTGGCTGCCTGCTGTGGCTTCTGAGCGAGGCAATGTGCATTTGTTCAGCTACGCCTTCAGGGCGCCGCATAGCTGCAGAGCGTTTTTAGGGCAAAACGCTGATAATGCCGTTTTCCTCTCTGATGGTATCACTGAGACAATACATCTCGCGTCTGCGCCATGCTGAAGATTTTCATCCAGTTCAGAGAGTTTTTGCTGCTCATGGCTGTTGGTTTGCCTGGTCGAGCTGTTGCTGTGGAGGTAAAGAAGAGAATCACCTCAAGGCAGCTGCATGTGAATCCACAATCCTGCCTGTACTGAAGGTCTGTATGCTGTTGTGTCAAGGCTGAAACATGCATTCTGTGAAGATAGAACAGCATTTTTGCACAGGAACACATGAAACAGGTTTTTGTCTAACATGTGTTTGCAGAGGCGCTGACAAACAAATGCTGATTGGCTGAGCAGGGAAGTCTAGAGGGGTAGCACTGAGGTCAGGCCAACATGCACTCAGATAGCTTATTCTCTCTATTCTGCGATTTTATTGGTATTTTATTCTTTTTCATGGCTGAAAACAAATTTTTATGCCAGCGTTTCTCCTTTGTATCCTGTAATAATAATTATAATAAACTTGCAACGACATGCAACAAGGGTCCCATGCCGAAATCGACCCAGGGATGTTTCAGTCACATGGTATCCTCTAGGCAACAGGGACACCCCATGGCAAATTTTACTTGTACAGAACTTTTCATACATACAGGCTGTGTGCATTTATGTATGTTTACGTTCTTAACATAAAACTGCAGATTAATAGGAAACTGTATGTCATCATTTTCAATACACACCCCTGAGTCTGTTTCTCAAGGTGCCAATTTGCTCTCAAAACATTCTGCTATTCTTCATATATTACAGAATTCATTTCATCTGAAGCAGATGACGGTGTTGGGATTCTAGTGGGAGACATGAATCACAGTTAAATTTTTTGGACTCAGCACCTGGACAAGATAGATGTGCATGTGTTTGGTTGTTTGGAGCAGCAACACTTGCCTGCACCCAGAGCTCACAGATGTTTTCTGACTCGCAGACACAGAAACTGTTTCAGGCTTCAGGCTGTTTGAACATGGATTCATGAACCCTTTCAGTAACACAGAACTGTAACATTTCCAACTTTCTCTTAGTGCGTTTAGTGTGAGGTAGCAGTGCTGTGGATACAAATAGCACCGGGGGGTAAGTTAATGATGCCTTCCTGAGGGACACTGCCTGTCACAGGTGTTGAATTGTGCATTGAGGGCTAAATGTTTTTGCTCCATTGTGAGAACGTGAGTGCACTTCATAAGACATAGTTTAAACTAAAGTTTGGTACTTTAAAAAATGGCAGAAAGAAAGTATAGTGCAAATAGGAGTGATTTTGATTCAGAGTGCTTCATGTTATTTCAAGTGGCCACCTTCTTTGTATACCTAGGTTCAGAGACATTATGTATATTATAACCTAGGCCAATCTATACCAACATGGCAATACTCCAAGCCAAAAGTGAGAGATTAGTGGCATCTGCCCACCCGAGGCATCTGCACAGGAAGGTTAGTCCATCAAAAACCTAATTTCTGAAGCCTGTCTGCCCTCACCTGCCGAGTCCTCCTTATCACCTCTCATGTTCTCCCTAACCCAACTGTTGTCTTTTTCCTCCCAGTCCTTCCCTTCGCTCCCACTTTCCACTCGGATCACGTCCCAGTTGGCTCCCCATTTCCCTCCCACTCTCCTCCTTTTTTGTCTTTTATCTTGCATTCTCCTCGTTCATAGCGCATTATACCTTTTTGATATCATCCATGTGTCTATCGTCCATCTCCCTATATCTGCCTGCTTCCAGTCACCTATTTCTTTTCTTATACTTCAATTTCACTGCTGCTTTTCTACCAACACCCCACCCTCCACCTCCACATCCTCCTCCTGTTCGCCACCCTGCTCACGTCCAAGTCTGTTTCCACTGATAAGACTCTCAGTAACCGTCACACGCTCACACACACACACACACGCACACGCAGGGGAAGAGATAACGATGTTGCATTGCCAGCATAGTTAGCCTCACAGCTAACTGCTATTCCTCTCTCCCCTAATATTGTTGCTAATGAATGTGTCATCAGTGATCTTTCTCTCTGAGCCAAATAGAAGCAGGTAGCAGAAAGAAAAAGATGGAGAGAGGGAGAAGGTGAGCAAGAGAGGACAAAAAGTTATTTCTTTTTGTTTTTTGGGGCTGCACTGAAAACAAAGTTATTACCTGACATGTCATGGTAATAGGTAGAGAGAGCAGTGAACAAGCTGCTCGTTCTGAGACCACAGGCTGAGCAAGAGGGCAGTCAGTTTATTACTGTCAAGACAAAGATATGGTGTTTCTGTCTGACCTACGCAAACAGAGACCTTTCTCAATCAAGCACCAATAAACACAATTCTCAATTAATACTAAATGTGTCAGATCTTATTGTAGGTTTTCGTGAGGAGGATTGATGCATACATTTTGTATACAATACCATTTTTCAACTGTTAAAGGCATTGTAATTTAAAGCAGAATTACATTAATTTGAAGCAAACATTAACCCTTAATGTCTGTATTGCATGAACAGACAGGATTTGCTATATCCGAGACATATTTTTCTGATTTCCTCGGTACTTAGATAAGAAGACTTTGTTTAAGACTGATTTGACTTGGTGTGGTGGACCAGGCAGTCAAGGCATGAGATGACACAGGCTTAACATACCAAACAAAGGATTTTTTTTCAATATCAAATCAATAACTAAAGAAACTGCTTCAAGAACAATATGGCCCTTAAAAGAGGTCAAACAAACTAACTCTATTGTGTAAACTTAACTAATCGACCTCCTGAATGAGGCCTGAGGGAAGTATACTAAGGGATCACCTCAATAAACACCTGCAGGGGAGGACCGCACAACCCTTCACTAAAACTCCCCCCATAGAAACCCTAATCCCCCCCCAAGCTGACAGAGTTCTTGGTCTAGTCCTTGGGCGGGGCCTCAACATAAAATTCTGGCTCCACCCCCAACCCAATATTTTGTTGGACCAGGAAGGAGAACTCAGCCAGGTAAGTCAGAGCTGTAATTGTGTGGCAGCAGCCATCCCACTTGGTTATATATTTAAATATACAGTGTGGACTCCTGTGGTTTGGACTTAAAACTGAATTATGATTTTTTTAGGCTCTTTAGGATGTTAGGGGATATAGGTTTAGATTTTTTTCTTAATTAACGCTCACATGCCATATGTGCATTAAACAAGTTATTATGTATTCATCCTATTGGCTGTGCAGCGATCCCATCCTAACACAGCTCAACAATGTAAGAGAAAATCTAGAGTCCTTGTTCAGCTGAAGCTCAAACCACTGCAGCCTAAATTCATGCAAATGAAGAAAACATCTTCCCAACACATATGTAAAATCAATTTGAAGAAACACTGGAAGTAATTACAGCACAAACTAATTAAGAAACACATTCACTAATTTACATACACAGCAAGTCCAACACAATACCAATATCAATTTCTGGGTGACAATAAAAACTGATGAAAACACATCCAATCTTCAAAGATGTTCAAAGATGAGCTAACAATGTTTATCTTAAACATTTTATTGCATAATTACCATATTACTGCAGATATTGGCCTAACAACTAGGCTTTTACTGATTACTATCTTGCTCATCAGTTTTTAGTGTCACCATGAATTATTTTAGTGTCACTAGTTGTAACTATGTTCTTCTGCCCGTTGTGACTTGCTGCATCCAGTGGAACACAAAAGCAGTTGATTTCAATGCATTTTAGCTTCAGCTGAGCTTTGGAATACACTTTTGTACTGAACGTTTTTCTACACTTACTGTGTAGTCCTGTTTAACAGTATATCCAGTTTAAACAGGGGAGGCGATTACAGAAACCGATAATTCTTTCAATGTACACAATTAAGATAAACTTAAAAAATCTAAATTAAAAATCACTTAAAATTTCAAGTGACCTCTTTAATATGACATTTTAAAGCTGCATTATTAACTGCTTTATGTTTTGGAGATTCAGAGTGCCACATCTGCAGTATCGAGTTACTTGATGGGAAATAGCTCAGGTCATATGAGAGGCGAGTGGTATTTCTGTGAGCGTGACCACGATCAGAGATGTAATTCCACTTGGCCCTCGACTGTCTGCCTGTCGAACAGCCTGAAATGCAGAGATGTTGCCAAACACAACAGTAATGGACAATACTGTGATTAGTTTCATGATGCAGCTGCTGTAGGGAGCATGTAGGCAAGAACATGAAAGACATGCAGCATGTTAAAATTAAATTTTAATTTACTGAGAAGTTAAAGAATTGATTTGATTGATTTGTACTTAAGCATGAGGTAACAAGGAAAGGTAAGTGTGAGTGTGAATCATTCCAAAATCTGAAATATGATGATGATAAAAAATTGACTCAGTAGCACCTGTATGTTCTTGTATCTTGTATTTGGCTCTATAATGAAAAAAATTGATTCTTGATGCAAATATTCAGCAGTTTTTCCAAATTCAGCCCCTCTTAAACGGGTATGATTTGAATCAGTTGGTTCCTGCTATATTCCATCCAAGTCATCCATCGGATACATTTATGTCTGACCCACGTCCCACATACACTCACGACTCAAATGTCATCCTATTCTGTCCTAAATGTCAGTGCAAATGAAAGTGCTCCCAAAAGTGGGGCTTCGAGAAATCAGAAGTCACTTGGCTGCCGTGTGTGACCCACACTCACACGTAATCTTCATGCTCTCCACCCGCTGTGATGATCTTGTGTATGCAGTCGCTGTACACCCACAAACATATCTTTGCCTTCGTTCAAGGTAAAGCCATGAAACAAATACCAGAACTGTGAATGGAGCTGAGAGATAGGAATTATTTCATGACCTTGAGGCAGAAGGTGTAGTTAGAGAGAGGTGGAATTTCTGCAGCCAACCACCAGCCTGATCCAGAACAATTTGTGGGAATAAACCAATGGAATAGTTTGATTAAACTAATGTTAAGAGCTGAGACAAAAGCACTTTTTTAAACTGATAAATGTGGTTTACAAAAGAATTTATACTAATATATTTGTTTGTTTTTTGGCACTCCATTTAATCATTTGTACAGTGGAAAGGTTGTTCATAATATACACAGCAGTGGAAAAACACCACCTGTGCCTCAGCTGGCATACCATCAATAATGTCAACATATATCCACAAAATGGCTCGACTAACAAACATTGCAGCATTATGTTACAGGTTCTCACAGGATATCATCCATTTATCTGTGTAGGGGCACATAACAATGTACACCTACTTTCTTCTTAAAATAGATCTGCAGGTGAAAAAGTTCAATGTTTTTCTTTGAAACGTCTCCACATCTCGAACAGAGGCATGGGCAACCCCAAGCAAGTCTGCTAGATATGCACCCCTCATTTAAAGCACAATGGTTCCACTGTCATCAGATGAGAGCAACTCTAATCCGACTGGGTCATGACAGTCACTGCTGCAGTGGATTTATCAGTAGGTTAAGCACCTCTAATTGAGAAGAATGTAACCGTGTGAGTTGTTCCAGTGCACCATTTGTCTGTTCGTCAATGTAAGGCAATGAGGCAACACTGATCCTGCTTATAAAACTCGATATAATATTGCCACTTAGTAATTTCTGCTGCTCATGAATCAACTACACCTCCTGCTCTGTGATTGATCTACAGGAGTATTAGACAGTAGCTGTTTGAGATTCATGGTCCTGGTGTCATGGCTTACTGGGACAGTTGAATAAAACAGAGCCATTGTTAATGTTACCAGTAAGGATGAGGTGTGTGTGAGATGAAAGTGGTGCATTTAGGTATTAATGGGTAATATTGAGTTCTATTGCAGCGGAGGAGAAAATTTCACAGGTGGATATCTCAAATCCTGAAATTAAAATAAAAACTTCATAAGCAGATACCACTAGAGGTAAGTAAGAAGATGCATTTTTGTAATATGAGGGACCTTAATGTGAGGCATTAGCAGAGGATGTACATATGATGTAGTATGTTCATCTGTGTGTGTGTGCGTGCATGGGTGGGTGGATCAGATTGGCTCAGAGGTTGGAGTGGTAGGTGTTTTCTCGACTTGGCCTCCACCAGACATCATAAAATGCCCGATCCCTGGCCTCAGGGTTGCAGGCCAGACTTCTCCTTTCTTGCAATGAGCTGTTAACTGACCTCAGGGAAAGTCAGTCAGGCTAGAAAACTGTGTTTCTCTCTCTCTCTGTCTCTGTGTGTGTGTGTGTGTGTGTGTGTGTGTGTGTGTGTGTGTGTGTGTGTGTGTGTGTGTGTGTGTGTGTGTGTGTG